>JAJAGP010000774.1:240456-283766 GCA_025084515.1 Ancistrus triradiatus | reverse complement strand
GCCTAAAGGCGCCAAATAATAAACAAAGATACTTCACCAAGAAGCAGAGAAATGCATGAAACTGCACAACTAGTTTGGCTGTCGGGGTGAGAAACAGAATGGCCCAGGTACAGAAAAGGTACCAAGTACAGACAGGCTAAGCTAGCCCGTTCGTTCAGTCAGACGCTTGAGCAGAGATTATCGGCTCTGTCTCAAATTCGCTTGTTAGACCACTACTTAGAAAATAACTCATATTTCAATTAACAGCCATTGAATGTTAAATAAGGAGTTATCTAAACACATCTAAAACCCATACTGAATATAAATGTATTAATAGAAACGAATTATTGAGTGAGGTTCTATCATTTCACGCCCAACATAGTGCACTACATAGGACGGAGGAAGTCATTTGAGACGGTGCCATTAGTCTCGGCTCCTCAGGGGGAAAAAGTAAACTTCTCCTTAGCAACGGTTTGTGAAATAGAATTGAACGTGCAGAGTTTCATGCAAGAGATTATAAGTCATTCTGTGAATAAAACTGTGCTTATTGTTGTTTAGAAATACATATTTTAATTGACAGCAGGATTATTTCTCTTAGACAAACACGAAAGCTGAGGTTTTACTTCTAGTCGTGTCTAGAAGTTTACAGAGAGAAAAACAGTCACTTAAAACATCTATGTTTGATAAATACTGTAGAGGTTTTAATCGTTTGTAATAGATGGATATAACTTTATTGATCCCAAGGGAAAACCCATTTTCTCAAAGCAACTTTTCAATGATCTAGGCCCAAAACCCTAATTGAGCAAGCCTGGGGCGACAGTGGAAAGGAAAATCTCCCTATGTCATGAGGAAGAAATTTTGGCAGGACCAAGACTTAAAAAGCAACCTCATTCTCCTTGGGCAGCCTAGATGTTATATGTAAGAACTGAGATCGTGGACTAGTGAATTAGAACACTGCACCTCACAAACACTGAAACTGATTTATTTATTAATAAGCATTATTATTATTATTATTATTATTATTATTATTATTATTATTATTATCTAGCAGTTGTATTATTTATTTCTGCTACGAGAAGATTTACTCTTAATAGAAGATTAGTTGAACTCACGGGTGGACTCTGCTGAAGAAGCGTCGGTACAGCAGCACAGCCAGCGTACTCAGGACCATCACAGTGGTGCACATCGCTGAATCTGTCCCATGAAGCTCAGCTCAAACCTTCGAAGTGATCAGTGGGAGAGGAGATTGATGAAGAGGTACGTGGTGTCCAAACGTTCAGCCTCTCACCTCTCCTCCACGTCCAGCTCCACAGTCCAGCTCTCATGTGACTGAGATTAGCTTGGGGGATTAGAGATGATCAGTATTAGGCAGAAATGAGCTGGCCAGGATCAGGGTTGGTTATTATGCAAGGGCTGATGATGACGTGTCTCACACAACTGATTACCTTTGGTCTTACTCAGGAGCGTCATCAGACCCACTTTGCTGGGGCACTAACAAAAGCATGGTGTTTCCATCTATGCCCTCTGTTGTTCCCTCTCCTAGTCAGAGCCACAGAGCCATTTGACTCACATATAAAATGCTCAGGTTTAGAATGATGTTAATAAAAAGAACAGTAATATAATTAATAGTTAATAATCAATGATATTTGAGTAAAAGATTAAACTTGGTGTGTTGGATAGACCTCCCAAATAGAATGATGTGTTGATGCTAAAAAAAGTTATATATTTTATATATATTGACTATATATATATATTTTATATATATTGTTTCTTTTATTTGAATTGTGTGTTCTGTTGTCTTTCACGTGCTGAAGAATGAATATACACTGCTCAAAAAAATAAAGGGAACACTTAAACAACACAATATAACTCCAAGTAAATCAAACTTCTGTGAAATCAAACTGTCCACTTAGGAAGCAACACTGATTGACAATCAATTTAACATGCTGTTGTGCAAATGGAATAGACAACAGGTGGAAATTATTGGCAATTAGCAAGATACACACAATAAAGGAGTGGTTCTGCATGTGGGGACCTGTAATGGAGTAAACCCCATGGATAGCGTGGGGCGACCGGTCAAGGCCACCGGAATAACATGTGAGGCACCAATGTCGTCTAATTTCTTCCGATACTTTTATTCACACATCATCAGTTAAAACACTTAGCAAATCTGCAGGCGTCCAGGTAAAAATAAATAATATTTGTGCTAACACACAATGCTACATCCTAGCGTATCACCACTGATGACTACAAAGTCAGATAGTCGGTTTGCACTCTCTCCCCTACCTTACCTGAGAGCTGCTTTTTGTACCTGTAGCCCCTCCTACTGGCCAAACCAAAATACACACAAGTACATCAAGAGCACAAGTTACCTTCTAGATTAACATTAACCCATGTTCCTTACACATACATAACCTTTGCTTACATCCTAGCGCAAACTTGATGATACAGACAGTGCACCCGACATTACCAATGTACACCATACCCAACTCAACAGTATGCTTCTCCCCCTCTCCTTTACAGAGGGTGGACTGTCCCAGGTGATAAAAGTTCTGGTCCTTGCAGCCTCTATTCACATAGGCCTTCATAATCATAAGACCAAACATAAAGTAAGCATGTCTGCACTAATGGGTGATGGGTAAGAGTGGCTTACTTCATCACAGGACCACAGACCACTTCTCAGTACCTGTGCTTTCTGGCTGATGTTTTGGTCACTTTTGAATGTGGTGGTGCTTTCACACTCGTGGTAGCATGAGACGGACTCTACAACCCACACAAGTGGCTCAGGTAGTGCAGCTCATCCATGATGGCACATCAATGCGAGCTGTGGCAAGAAGGTTTGCTGTGTCTGTCAGTGTAGTGTTCAGAGGCTGGAGGAGCTACCAGGAGACAGGCCAGTACACCAGGAGACGTGGAGGAGGCCGTACGAGGGCAACAACCCAGCAGCAGGACCGGTACCTCCGCCTTTGTACAAGGAGGAACAGGAGGAGCACTGCCAGAGCCCTGCAAAATGACCTCCAGAAGGGAAACAAATGTGCATGTGTCTGCACAAATGGTTAGAAACCAACTCCATGAGGATGGTATGAGGGCCCGACGTCCACAGATGGGGGTTGTGCTCACAGCCCAACACCGTGCAGGACGCTTGGCATTTGCCAGAGAACAACAGGATTAGCAAATTCACCACTGAAAGCAGGTTCACACTGAGCACATGAGACAGGCATGACAGAGTCTGGAGACGCCGTGAAGAGCGATCTGCTGCCTGCAACATCCTTCAGCATGACTGGTTTGGCAGTGGGTCAGTAATGGTGTGGGGTGGTATTTCTTTGGAGGGCCGCACAGCCCTCCATGTGCTTGCCAGAGGTAGCCTGACTGCCATTAGGTACCGAGATGAGATCCTCAGACCCCTTGTGAGACCATATGCTGGTGCGGTTGGCCCTGGGTTCCTCCTAATGCAGGACAATGCTAGACGTCATGTGGCTGGAGTGTGTCAGCAGTTCCTTGAAGATGAAGGCATTGAAGCCATGGACTTGCCCATCCGTTCCCCAGACCTGAATCCGATTGAGCACATCTGGGACATCATTTCTCTCTCCATCCACCAACGTCACACTGCACCACAGACTGTCCAGGAGTTGGCAGATGCTTTAGTCCAGGTCTGAGAGGAGATCCCTCAGGAGACCACCGCCACCTCATCAGGAGCATGCCCAGGCGTTGTAGGGCAGCCATACAGGCACGTGGAGGCCACACACAATACTGAGCCTCATTTTGACTTGTTTTAAGGACATTACATCAAAGTTGGATCAGCCTGTAGTGTGTTTTTCCACTTTCCACTTTAATTTTGTGGTGTGACTCAAATCCATGCCTCCCTTGGTTATAAATTTTTGATTTCCATTGATGATTTTTGTGTTATTTTGTTGTCAGCACATTCAACTTTGTACAGAACAAAGTATTCAATGAGAATATTTCATTCATTCAGATCTAGGATGTGTTATTTGAGTGTTCCCTTTATTCTTTTGAGCAGTGTATATGAGTTGTTACAGAGGGCTTATTCATTCTTCAGCACGTGAAAGGCCACAGAACACACAATTCAAAAAGGAGAAAAGTCTGTTCACCTTCATAAGTGAGAGAATAACCATAAAAAATAGCTTCTGGCCTGAAAATACACTGTACTTGTATAGTACTTATAGAGCAATGATTAAAAAGTTCCAATCAACTGGAACTGTGACAAACTCGCCTGGACGAGGAAGTTTATTTTGTGCCAGTCGACAGTGGAAGTGGTAAGAGAGACAAAACATCCTGAAGTTCACTGATTCAGAGGTACAGAAAAAAAAGTAGCATTAAGTCACCAAGTATACAAAACTACCACCAGACACCACCTCCATGACAACAGATTATTTGGAAGCCTTACCAGGAAAAAGTCTTTCCTGTTATCTAAACGCAAATATAAGCACCTGGAATTTTTGGCAATGCATGCTGAAGGTGGGTTTGGCATAAGAAGAAGGATGACTAGACTGAACAGGATCTGATGCACTGTTAAGTATGATGCAGGGTCTGTGATGTTGTAAGGCTGTTTCATCCTCCAAAGACCATGAGAAACTTGTTAGGGTACATGACATCATGGATGTATTGTTTTTTTTTTACATCAGGGCATGTTAATCGAAATCTGTCTGCCTTTGTCAAGAAACTAAAAATGGGTCGTCACTGGGTCTTCCAGCAGGACAATGATCCAAAACATATGTCCAGATCAGCACAAAAATGGTTTAGTGACACAAAATAGAGCTTCTGCCATGACCATCTCAGTTCCCTGATCTAAATCGTGTGGAAAACCTTTGGGGAGATAATGAATGAATGCATGAATGAATGAATGAACTTTATTGTCATTGCACATTGTACTTGTACACTTGCACAACGAAATTGAATTGCAACTCCCTCTTTCTCGATGAGACAATATAGAGTAAAAATATATGGAATTTAATTAAATAAGGTAAGATCAACTAAGCATAAATTTTGTATACATAATTACACTCAATTGACACACTTGTAGTGTTCTTAAATGACTTTCAAATGATGGAAAAAAGAGAAAAAGAAAGAGGAGAGTGTGCAAGAGAGGACCAAGGATCCTGGATGTTCTGGAGAGATTCTGTAAAGAGGAACGATCTCAAATTCCCTGCTCTGTATTTTCCAGCCTTAGAAGATCTTATAGGAGAAGACTAAATGCTGTTTTATTGGGAAAGATTGGATCTAAATACAAAAGGTTGGATTTGTTTCTCATTTTTCAGTGCGAAATTAAACTAATCCACAAAAAAGACAATTTCTTTGTACTCATCTTTAACAGGCATGCTTATAATTGTGGAAGGGATTACCTTGGCACCGTCCTTGAGGGCTGGGCCCTGTTTGAGCCTTGAAGGGTATGAGTTACAGAGCGGGCTTGGATTAGGACAGTCATGTGTCTTTGTATGGCTCTACAATCTGAAGCAGCAGTTGTGAAGGGTATTCAGCAGTGGGGTGACGTAGATTAAAAACCTACTCCATTCTAAATCGCCTCTATCCTGATCAGGCTGATCCCACGGACACTTCGTTTGTGGGGGTTTACATTAATTAATTAATAGACTGGGCGCCAATCCATCACTCACTCATAGTGGGACACTTTTAGAGACACCATTTGGTCTAACGCATGTCTTTGTATTATGAGAGGACATCAGGCAGACATGGGGAGAACATACAAACTCCACACAGGGAGCAGCATGGATCACTGGAGCTGTGAGGTGACAGTGCTGGCTCATATAGCCCACAGACCCAGAGAAAACAAACATTAAGCTAAAGTTAAGGAAAGTCAAATTTATTTCTATAGAGCTTTTTACAACCGAGCATTGTCTCAAAGCAGCTTTACAACTATCTTGGTCCGCATCCAAATTGAGCAAGCCTAGGGCGACAGTAAGAAATAAAAACTCCCTAAATGTGACGAGGAAGAAGGAAGCAGTTTTTGAAATCAGCCATTATTAGGATCTTGAAGTTTCTTTCAAACATGCTTATTAATATAATATAGTGTAGGAACTTGACAGTTATTAGGCAACCCTACTCACAGCCTGTAGCTGTGTTATACTGAGAAACTGAATTGTCATGTTATGACCTCAGAGTAATTACTTTTCCCATTCTTAAGAACTTTGTTCCTACTAATCCTACAAGTTCCTACAAGTAATTTGTTTCTTGTTCTTAATTGTTTTTTAGGTATCTTGATTTTTTTTGTAACATAATGCTTTTTAACCACATTACAAAAATAACTTACATTACTTACTACTTTTTAAAACAGCATGTACTTTTCTACTTCTACAACATACATAAGCTGTAATTTTTTTACATCATTAGTGGACACCCTTATACAGAGCAACTTACAATTGATGTTTTTACAATCCAAGCAATTGTGGGTTAAGAATCCTTCTCAAAGACCCAACAGTCATAGCTTGATAGAGATAGGATTTGAACTCTGGACCTTCTGGTCTACAGTCCTGTGCCTTAACCACTAGGCTACCGAAGTCCCATTGTTTATTAGATAAGCAGTAGTTTTACTTAAGTAAATAAGTAAAGAAAGAAGAAAAAAAGCAAATAATAATAATACAATAATAAAAATTGAAATTATAATTCAAATAATAGTAGCAGATTTTTGTTAAAGAAATAAACAAACAAACAAATAAATAAATAAAAATCAATCGCAGTTTGACCAGCAAAATGTTCCACAAGGTCAAAGATATCCAATATTCCCTTCCTTCATGAGGTCATATGATCTCCACAAGTTTTACAAGTACCTGGTCACAAGTACAAACACACACACACACACACACACACACACACACACACACACACACACACACATTTATTCATTTTATTGCTATGGTATTGTATTATAAAGGTAAGGTTTAAGGCTAAACAGAGTCTAAACTGCTCTACATCTGTATCTATATCCTGTTGTCTCCATGAAGAACACTTTAATCATGCTGTAACATTTTTCATCTCATGTAACGCCTGCGGTCATGTTGCCACCCTGACCTCATTCATCTTTGGGACGTTATAACCGTCCCCAAAATGCATCCTAAAGACACTGGTGAAACTCTAATGTACTCACTGCAGCCAGCTTTACTGTGTCTATATACCCCTTTGAATCCCGCCAAATCTCAGTTCAGCCAGGTCTCCACTGTTGGCTTATCTCCACTCGACTACTTATCTCTGGTGCTCTATATAAGAGCATCTGCTAAATGCTACGCACGCACAAATAAACCTGTCACATATTTAAGATTTTTCACTTGATAGGATGGCACTTTTCCAGTGCATTTATGAGAACTTAGAGCATGTGACCGAATTCCTACTGAGAACTAAAATGTCTTCAGGCCAAACAACAACCCTCTTTCTGACAGAAACGCCTCGTGAACCTTACCATGACCTGAAGAAGCCACATGAGCCTCACGCTCACCACTTAATGATTGATTGCACACTATGGAAAAAACCGAGACCGAGGGAAGGAAAAAGGAAGGACAGAGGTCAGAGTCTAAATATGATTTTATCTCCTGCTATAGGAGTTACATAATTAAGGGACTGAATAGCCTTTATAAAAATAGTGGTTACAGTACAGTATCAATACCAAACAATGATAAAATTTATCATGCAAATATAAACACGTGCAAAGTGGATTACGTTGTTTTGTAACTCTAGTTGCATAAAGTAAGATATGTAATTGAATAACTTGATAAGAACACTAATGAGTCATGACCTGACTGTAGATAGACACAAGCTCTTAAAATGCATCATTGTTTCATCAACAAGCACGAGCAACTCCCACAGTTTATTTATCCACCATCTAGACACAGGGGGCACCTTCACTACACACCCCTGTCTCTGCCCGGACCACTTCCAGGTGCTTAGCAGAAGGAAATTTGTTGTCACGGCGCCCATTACATGTCCTGCGTTTGACAGCCAGCCACCGTCTCCACCGTTTGCAGTGTTGTCAAGAATGAGAAACCTGGACTGCTACGGACTGGAACAGTATCATCTTTAGCGATGAGGTCAGGTTCTGTTTGGGATCAGATGATGGTTGGGTTTGAGTATGGAGGACTCATGGTGAGCGTTTCAATCCTGCCTTTGCTGTGGAGCGACACACTGCCCCAACTGCTGGTGTGATGATCTACGGAGCCATCACATATGATAGTCAGTCACCCCTAGTAGTGATACAAGGGACATTTGACTCCATGACTTTAGTTTCTCTCTTAGATTTATCATCTACGCCGCCCAGGAGGTTGGGTCCCTTTTTTGAGTCTTGGTCCTCCCAAGGTTTCTTCTTCCTATAATACTCAGGAGTTTTTCCTTGCCTCTGTCGCCCTAGGCTTGCTCAATTTGGGATTGGACGTAGTTATTAGGAGATAATCTAAACTTGTAAAGTTGCTTTGAGACAATGCTCCATTGTAAAAAGCGCTATATAAATAGATCAGACGCAGACATTAACAGATTAGCGACATGTGCAGGACATCCTGCAGCCACATGTGTTGCCTTTCAAGGAAGGGCTTCCAACTGACATTTTTCAGCAGGGAAATGCTCACTCACACATAGCAAGGGTTTGCCAGGAATGTCTCTGCCAGATTGTAACACTTCCTTGCCCTGCCAGGTCACCATATTTATTGCCAATAGGGCAAACTATGTGTGCAGGATCTACAGGTCCAGCTGTGTGCAAATGTGTCGTAGTAGAGACATGTCTAGCAGTCAACAATCTTTCACCAAGAGGTACATTACCGAAAAATAGCCTCTGAGAGCCTTTTTATAGGGCAGCAGGAGAAGCATTTTTACCCCCTCTTGCAGCAGGACCCAGTGTCTAATCATCAAAACTGCATGCCTTGTTTTATTTAACAGCAAGAACAACACAGTGTTAACAAGTGCACCTTTATTAACAAACAGCAAATTCATTTTGACATCTTTATAGGTAAAGGAAAGAATGACCATCTTATCCATCAAGCCACAAACCTTCCACTAAGAATCAATCTCAAATGAATCATACTGTTTTCATAAATGTACATCACAAATCGTGGCATAGCATGACCTCGTTAGGCAGTTTTTTGAATGTGAAAGTTTCTACAGAGGCATTTGAGTATAGTTTGTATAAATAATCTAGAAATGCTTTGATATAAAAATATTTTCATGGCTGCATTACTGAATATGTCACTTATGGTTATATAAAGCTGTAAATATATTTACTGAAATTAGCTATATAATATAATATTTAAAATTTATTTCGTGGTTGGTATGTAGTATAATATGTAAAGTATATATACCCATACCTGATAACCCTGAAGCATAAGATTTAAAAAGTGTTGTGTTGACCCAGTCTTCACTCTTTTATGCGTCTTACAAATTAAACTAATAACACAGTTGAGAAAGTAAGTGAAGCTTGTAAAAGTCATGCCGACTTCCACCACTAGGGGCAGATTGTCTAACAATACTGTATTGTACTGTGTAACGGGTGATTCTAGGATATGTGCCCGGTTGCATAAAACACCTTAAGTGAAATTTTCTTTTAAGATTGCTCTTAAACATCTCTTAACGTCTATGGCAGAAACAAATACCTTAATCTTTACCTAAAGGCTCTTGTCATAAACCCTTAAATGTTCCCTTAAATATCAAATGTCCCTTAAAAAACGTTAAAAGTGTTGCATAAAGCTCCTTAACATTTAATTCTCTTAGAATTATTGAAGGGACACAAAACCTCATCTTAGCTCTTGAAAGATGAAGAGAGTCAACGCAGGAGTGCTTGTGCACCACTAGTAAGGGGCTAGACACACCTATGCTGATACAAGTGGCAAGGTGTTTAACCTAAGCATTGTAAACTTTTATACATCATTTACGAGACTAAATCTTTATGGATGTCGGATGGGACCGACAGTGAAAAAGTACACAATAACTTTTTCACTGTAATACAAAACATAATTACAGTATTAAGGCTAATTTTTCAGCCCAGAAGCACATACATTTTTTATCTTCAGGACTTTTTGGTTTTTAGTTATTTGGTAAATGTAGGGTTTTATTTGCCCTCCATGTGGTATATGTGCATGCATCAGCCAGTAGTCTCTCCCTGTCTCTCTTTGTTTCAGGATTACTCTGCGGCACTGTTGGAAGCCCAGCCGATCTCAGAATAGACCTGCGTGACGTGCCAATATACCACATCCATGAGTTTAGACCATGCCCCCTGTGCTTCTGGCACAAAGGTTTCTGGGAATGCCTCCACCAGCACTTCCAGAATAACTCCAGCCAGGATCTAGCAAAAGACATAAAGAGCAGAATGACATGAATCTGATGATCCTCATAGCATTAGATTAAATCTAATAAATAAATGTACTCATTTGGATCCATTTGTGAGTGTGTTTATTATAGTATATACATGTCCCCATTTACACCTAAAAGTTATATACAGGTACTCCTCGATTTATGATGGGGATATGTTCTGATAAATTCGATTTGTAACGACATTTCCTCACTACATTAATCAGCACTCATCACTCCGGCTACGTGACTCCATACGTCACAGTTGGCTGCATCCCAGATCGAGCACAGGAGTATCGAGCGAAACATACCCTTAAACATGATGAAAGCAGTTATATTAAATTATGGTTGGGCAAAGTTATTAACGTGAAGCTTATTTTATAATATAGTATTGAATATATAATGTCATTTATTGAATAATGTATTGACAGTGAAAAACAACAGAATTATTGTTGCGACCACGGCTTTTCCTCACTACATTTCCCAGCGCTCATCACTGCCGCCATGTGACTACCTACATCACGCAATGACGATTTCCTTAACAAAGTGTGGGAGAGTAGCCTACTGCGTATCACATATCGCCCAGAAAAACTATAAATTCTGAATTCAGAGTATGGTTTCTGCTGAATTTAAATTGATGTGTATTATCGGATTCCCACCGGGAAGGCGAAATATCATAAGTAAGGCCATCATAAAAAGGGGAGTATCTGTATTTAAGTTTTTTGGGCCATCAGAAATGATCCCAGCCTTAGTTTGCTGACACTCTATATTTTGTCCATTTTGAAACAGGGATATTGTTGTTTCTGGTAGTCATTTTGAGTTCCTCGTTGATGACAGACATAATTTTGGATTCAATTCAGTTCTTTGTTTGGTTTTCCTGCTTTTTTCATGGCATCATCCATATAGTTCTGGTCGCAGTAACCCTTGCCTGTGACAGAACGTGAAGCTGACATGCACAGTGTGTGTGATGGTGTATGTAGGGGGTATATATATATATGGATACAAATGGGTATATAAATATATATATATATATATATATATATATAGAAAATAAGAAATATCACGTAACAGGTAGTTGCTAGTTTCACATTAGGTAATATATATAGGACTATAATAGATATACTTCGTATATATAGCTATGAAAGACAGAAACACCTGTCATTTTAGTGTGGGAGGTTTCATGGCTAAATTGGACCAGTCTGGTGGCCAATCTTCATTAATTGCACATTGTGTTAAGGAGTGTTAAGGTACAATTAGCAGGGTAAGAGCAAAGTTTTGCTCAATATATTGCAATGCACACAACATTATGCGTGACATACCAGAGTTCAGATGGTTTGATGAACATGAAAGTGAAGTTGAACATCTCCCATGGCCTGCACAGTCACCAGTTTATTAGTAATTAGTAAATATTATTGAGCCACTTTGGGGTGTTTTGGAGAAGCGAGTCAGGAAACGTTTTCCTCCACCAGCATCACGTAGTGACCTGGCCACTATCCTGCAAGAAGAATGGCTTAAAATCCCTCTGACCACTGTGCAGGACTTGTGTATGTCATTTCCAAGACAAATTGACGCTGTATTGGCTGCAAAAGGAGGCCCTACACCATACTAACAATTAGTTGTGGTCTAAAATGACAGGTGTTTTCAAGTTTCATTGTCTAACCCCTGTATGTATATATATACGTGATTATATATCATATCTATATATATGGGTGGGGAAGGCTAGGGACGTTGATTATATATCAATATCATGTATCCTCTGTCTATCTATACATCTATCTGTCAATCTATCTATATACATATATATATATATATATATATATATATATATATATATATATATATATATATATGTATGTATATCTGTGTGTGTAATTATGGTATTTTTTTCTTAAATAAACCCACCCCATCACATAGCATGTACCTGTACGTGTTTATATGAAAGTGTGTAGACCTTCACCCACTTTGAAGTACACCATCTCCACATTGTGTTTGAGGGCGTGTGATTTAGCCAGAGGCATGAGCACAGACACTGTCTTCTCGCCATCGTGCATGTTCTCCACCAGAGCGTTGATAGCATTTATGACCCGTACTGCATGTTTTTTCAGCTGGGTGCTCGCCTTTAAATCCTCAACACCCTCCAGGTGCCGGAAATCATTGAAGAACTGCTTGGAGGATGGGAATTTTGTGAAGAACCTGCAACAAAGAACAACCACTGAATAAATATTAGATCTATCAGACACTGGTAACCTTGAAGCAGATGGGCTACAGCAGCAGAAGACCACAACGGATGCCACTCCTGTCATCTAAGAACAGACAACTGAGACTATAATTCACATGAGCTCACCAAAAATGGACAATGGAAGACTGGAAAAACATTTTCTGGTCTGATGAGTTTCAATTTCTTCTGTAACATGTAGATGGTCAGAGTTTGGCATAAACAACATGAAAGCATGGCTCCATCCTGCCTCGTATCAACAATTCATGCTGCTGCTGGTGTAAACGGTGTGGGGCACACTTTGAGCTCCTTAATACCAATTGAGCCTTGTTTAAACCCCAGAGTCTAGCGGAGTATTGTTGCTGATCATGTGCCTTCCTTTATGAGCAAAGTGTACCATCTTCTGATGGCTATTTCCAGCAGGATAACACTCCATGTCAAAAAGCTCACATTATCTCAAACTAGTTTATTGAACATGACAATGAGTTCATTGTACTCAAACGGCCTCGACAGTCATGCTAACACAAACAGACAGTAGCTGGGATACACAGAGGCTAATTGATGAGGCTACACTAACACAAATACTAACAGTTGGCATAGAACACACAAGACAGGGAACAGTACATAAAACAGGAACAGAAACAGACAGACCATAACAAGAGTGACAGGAACAACAAGAACCAGGAACAGGAACCAACCAACCAGGAAGAGAAGACGAGACCCAACAAGGTAGTGAACAGGAAGGAGGGTGTAAATAAGGTTCAATCCATCCATCAATCCAACTAAGCACCCATCGATTCATCAGTCCAACCAACCAGAATACAACAACTGGTAGGAGAAACACATCACACTAAAACAGTCCATAGTTGGCTGTGCTGGCCTCACCCCAGTGAAGAAATCTGGTGTGAATACTGCTTGTTTTTCATTTAATTAACTGGGGAAAACAAATCTAAGGGTAGAACATTACCTATGGCTTTAATTTGGCTCAGCAGGCCAGTGCCTGAATAGATCTTATGTTCACAGTCCCACCCCAGGGGTGTTTGTATTGTAGGACTTAAGAATGCACCAGAGCATTCACCCGAGCCTTGACTTCCTTAATCCTGGGGTCAAATTTCTGCATGTATGTCAATATTTGCACTTCTCTCAGGGAAGGGAGTGAGGCTTCAGTCAGACATTTTGGCGAGGTCTGTTCTTGAACAGAGAACCAGACCACTGTTCCTATACTGTCAAGGCTCACATGGACTGTGTCTGGTTCTCCACACATGGAGTGTTTGGACAGATCTAGTCATACAAGCTTGAACAAGCAGATGGGATTAACAGAACCAGTGATTATACCTGATCGGACAGGCCAAATATTTCTGAGTTTGCATGGGTAGATCCAGATTTTCCCATTTGGAAGGACAACCTGAATGAATCTGTCTGGAAGGTTCAATCTTTTATATCTAAGATCCATATCTTGTACATCCTGCTCCTGACTTAATTGGAAACAGAGAAAGGAATGTGTGTGTATGGAGAGCATTCGTGCTTTCATGCATGGTCTGTTGGATTTATTTAATAGAAATCACATGTTCTGTGGCTATTTTTTTATTTCACAGAAAGATAAGAGATTGTTTATATCTAGCCCCACCTCCACATTAAGTCTACATTGTTCCTTATTGATAAGCCCTTTACAATGTCAGAGGATCAGTTAAGGACCATCTAGCACAAATAATGTTCTAATATATTGTAGACTTGACACTTCATTTGAAAACAAACATATTTCTTTACCAACAAGCTCTTACATTAAAGAAATCCAACATACTCAGCAGCTAAAAATTATCCTATGTTCAAAGTTTATTAATCAATCAAAAAACATCTTATGGAAAAAATGGAGAACGTCAACAAATCTGTTTATTCATATCATTCATTCATTCATCATAGCCACATGTCAGTTTCATATAAATACGCCTGTCTGTCCATCCATTTACTCCTGCCTTCATTGACTTCGTCATTCATTCCTTCAAACATCTATACAACAATATAGATGTTATTGGCTGGTAGCCTAGTGGTTAAGGTACTGGACTATGGCCCAGAAGACCCAGAGTTTAAATCCCACCGCTACCACTGTTGGGTCCTTGAGCAAGGCCATTAACCCACAACTGCTTGATTGTAAGACCGTATCAACTGTAAGTCCCACTGGATAAAGGTGTCTGCTAAATGACATAAATGTAAACAATATATCCATCCAACTACACATTTTTTCATCCATCTACCCATTCTTTTAACCATCTTGCATCTGATTTTCCATACATTTGCTCATTCCTTCATTCCTTTGTTCAGTAATAAACTAAGTAATTAAATCATATAAAATGAGTGCCCATTTTATCCATCCATCTAGCCAACCATCCATCCATCCATCTAACTAACTACCCATTCATCCAGACATCCATCCATCATGTACCCATCCATCCACCCAACTAATAATCCATTTATACATCCATCCATCAGTCCAACTAATCATCCATTTATCCATCCATCCAACTAATCATCCATTTATCTATCCATCTAAGTAATCATCCATTTATCCATCCATCCATCCATCCATCCATCCATCCAACTACCCATCCATTTATTATCCATTCACTCATCTACCCATCCAACTAACCAATCAACTTATCATGCATCCATCCATCCATCCATCCATCGATCCATCCATCCATCCATCCATCCAACCATCCATCCATCTATCAATCCATCCACCAACCCATCCATTCATCCATCCAACTAACCATCTATTTATCCACCCATCCATCCATCCATTCAACTAACCATCCATCCATCCATCCATCAATCTTTCGCCAGTCCATCCATGAATGCAACTATTCACCAAGCATCCATCCTTCCATCTGTATTTTGTTTATGTATTCATCCAACCACACATCCATACACTTGATAAATACTTCGTCTTTACTTATCACTTTATTCATTTGCTCAATAATTAGTTCTTAAAAACGTCTTATACACTTTTTATACATCAATCTGTCCATGCATCTATCCATCCATCTAACCAACCACCAATGATCCAGTCATCCATCCATTCATTCTTTCATCCATACATCTTTTTGTTTCCTCAACCATCCATTCATATGTCAACTCTTTAAACATCACTGTATCCATACTGAGCAATTTATTCATCCAACCACTGGTCTGTTCATCTGTTCATGCCTCAGTTATTTATTCCTTCCTACAGTCATCCCTTTGTCTTTTCATGTTTTATTCATTCAACCATAGATTCATACCTCCATGTGTTCCTTCATCCATCGTTAATCATTGATCTGTTCAGTTCATGCATCAGCTTGTCCATTCATCCATCCATTCATAATCCTACCACCCATCGATACACCTCTTTGTTCATTTACTCATTTATTTATTCATTCATTCAGTCATGCATTCATCAGGCCACTTGTTGATTACCATGTCTGTCTGTTTTTCAGTTTATTAATTCCTTCATTTTCTTATTCAATCATCTATTCATTTGCTCAGTCATACATTGGTGTTTTCTTTCTCCAGATAAAGGTGAGTCAGTATGACCATTTGAATGACAGTTTTAGGTTAATTAATGACTTACTCTGAGTAATCCCGTTCTACTCCCTCTCTACAGCCACAGAGATAATCCTGGCAGGTCTGTACATGGAATGTTTGAAGTCTGAAGAGATACACGGTGTATCCTCATCAAAGTTCACACATACCTATCAATCACGGAATACACATCCTCATTTAAAGCATTCACGCACGCACAGACGCATACAGTGGGGCAAAATAGTATTTAGTCAGCCACTGATTGTGCAAGTTCTCCTACTTAGAAAGATGAGAGAGGTCTGTAATTTTCATCATAGGTACACTTCAACTATGAGAGACAAAATGAGAAAACAAAATCCAGGAAATCAAAGTGTAGGATTTTTAAAGAATTTAATTGTAAATTACGGTAAAAAATAAGTATTTGGTCAATAAATTTGGTTCAACTCCATACTTTCTAACATAACCTTTGTTGGAAATGACAGAGGTCAAACATTTCCTGTAAGTCTTCACCAGGTTGGCACACACTGTAGCTAGTATTTTGGCCCATTCCTCCATGCAGATCTCCTCTAGAGCAGTGATGTTTTGGGGCAACACGGACTTTAAACTCCTCCCACAAATTTTTCTATGGGGTTGAGGTCTGGAGACTGGCTAGGGGGCACTCCAGGACCCAGGCCCTTGAAAATGCTTTTTACGGAGCCACTCCTTCGTTGCCCGAGCGGTTTTTTGTGTTTGGGATCATTGTCCATGCTGGAGACCCCAGCCACGTTCCATCTCAATGCTCTCACTGATGGAAGGAGGTTTTTGGCTTAAAATCTCACGATACATGGCCCCGTTCATTCTTCCCTTAACACGGATCCCCTCTGCAGAAAAACAGCCCCAAAGCATGAATGTTTCCCACCCCCGTGCTTCGCAGTAGTAGGTATGGGTGTTCTTGGGATGCAACTCAGAATTCTTCTTTCCTCCAAAAACGGACGAGTTGAGTTTTTACTAAAAAGTTCTATTTTATTTTCTTCTGGACCACATGATATTTCTCCCAGTCCCCTCTTCTGGATCATCCATATCCTCTCTGCCAAACTTCAGACGGGCCTGGACATGTACTGGCCTTAAGCAGGGGGCAAAACGCCTGGCACTGCAGGATCTGAGTCCCTCTCTGCGTAATGTGTTACTGATGGTTAGCTTTGTTACTTTGGTCCCAGCTCTCTGCAGGTCATTATCAGGTCCCTCCGCGTAGTTCTGGGATTTTTTGCTCTCTGTTCTCACGATTCATTTGACCCCCAGGGGATGAGATCTTGCGGTGCGGACCCAGATCAAGGGAGATTATCAATGGTCTTGTATGTCTTTCATTTGCTCCCACAGTTGATTTATTCACACCAACCTGATTGCCTGTTGTAGATTCACTCTTCTCAGCCTGCTGTCAGATCTACAATTTTTATTCCTGGTGTCCTTCAACAGCTCTTTGGTCTTGGCCATGGTTGAGTTTGGAGTCTGACTGTTTGAGGCTGTGGACAGGTTTTCTTTTATACAGATAAACGAGGGTCAAACAGGTGCCATTAATACAGGTAACGAGTGGAGGACAGAAGAGCTTCTTAAAGAAGAAGTTACAGGTCTTTGAGAGCCAGAAATCTTGCTTGTTTGTGGGCAACCAAATACTTATTTTTCCACCATGGATTTACAATTCAATTCTTTAAAAATTCTACAATGTGATTTCCTGGATTTTTTTTCTCATTTTGTCTCTCATAGTTGAAGTGTAGCTATGATGAAAATTACAGACCTCTCTCATCCTTCTAAGTAGAAGAACTTGCACAATCAGTAGCTGACTAAATACTTTTTTGCCCCACTGTAAGTCAATAGAAAGAAAAACTTCAGCAACCATTTTGTGCTGATCACGTGGGCCGGTGAGTCTGGAGATGATCCCAGGAACACTGAGGGGAAAGTCAGAATACAGTGCGTCACTCACTCTTCATTAATCCACCTATTGGTGTGAGGAATCCTTTGCATACCTGGAAAGAACATGCCGAACTCCACACAGATAAAAGTCACACCCAGGTTTCTAGTGAAGCGTGACAACATCACTACTTGTACGTTTGAACAAATTCCATTTACTCCAGTCTATGTTCTTATCTGAATTAAAGCTTGAAGGAGTCTGGCCATTCTCCTCTGACCTTTGATATCAACAAGACATTTTTTTACAGAGAGCTGCCCTCACTGGATATTTTTTCTTTTTCAGACCATTGTTTTTAAACCCTAGAGATGCCGTTGTGTGTGAAAGTCCCAGAAATACTCATACCAGCCCGTCTAGCACCAACAACCATGTCACATTCAAAGTCACTTAAAATCACCTTTCTTTCCCATTCTGATGTTCAGTTTGACTTCAGCAACTCATCTTGATCATGTCTACATGCCTAAAGGAGCAAGATTTATTTCACTATGACAGAGTACAGCACAGGGAAATACATCACCTTTACACATTCACATTTAATTAGTCAGTACATCATATAGTCTAAGAAATTAAGGACTACAGAACTTGATCAAAGGCTCACCAGTGACAGCTTCACAGCTGCGACAACAGCAGAATTTGGTGATTGAGTGCTGAATGTAACTTGCTGATCGAGGATAAAACAGGTCTCAACCTGCCCATTGTGACAGTCAGGATTATCATCCTCAACGTTAATTTCACAAGGTGGGGCTAAAAAGTGTCAAGTGTTTAATAATAATGACGAAACGCAGGCATTTTAATTGATGGGTGTTCAAAGGATTACAGACAAGAAGTCGTACTGTGGCATGTCAGATTCGTAAATATGGGGGTTATAAGAACTGGAATCACTGGGTTTGTGAAATGTGGGTCTGTGGGGGCGAGCCCTGATCCAACTGCCCGGGGGGGGGGACACTTGGAATAAAAACAGGTCCAGGTTGTGGGAGGGCAACAGCTAAACTAACAATGGGAAAGAAATGTAATGCTCTAAAGTCGGGAACAAAAGCATGAGTGCAAATACTTGCTTGGATCTTTTGCATTTATGCCATTTAGTAGACGCCCTTATCAAGAGCAACTTAGAATCGATACAGTCTTACAATCCAAGCAATTGTGGATTAACGGTCTGGCTTAAGGACCTGACAGTGGCAGCTTGACAGAGGTGGGACTTGAACCCTGGACCTTCTGGTCAATAGTAAAGTATCTTAAATGCTAGGCCACCACAGACCCAGGAGCTTAGTTGAGAAGGGTTCATATTAGAGCAGGATAATAACCAAGCACACATCATCACACTTTGCAACAGTTACACTATATGGCCAAATGTTTGAGGACACCACTTCTACTTCTTTGTTAAGCTTATTTCAGCCACACTCACTGCTAAGAGGTTCATAATATAAGAGTACTAGAATAGACTCTCCATAGAAAATCAGTGGTAAGAGAATGGGTTATACTAATAGGTTATACCATTTCCCAACAAATCCTAACAAACTGATGTTCTGCCCTCCTAAAAGTCCATAAAGGAATAGTTTGCCAAATTCAGTGGAGAACTTTGCATATTTTAACTTGATCAGATGCCACTAAGATTAATTGGAATGGCAAATGTGAGTCAAGGCTTACCTGACCCCACAGTGTTGTTCCACATTCTACTGGGAAACTTTTTCAGAAGAGTGAAGGCTGTTGTAGCAGCGAATGGAAGAGAAGGTCCATGTTAATACCCATGTTTTGGGATGTAGTTTTTAACTGAAAACCAAAAAAGTTCTTGGAGTGCTGAATGTCATGGATTTTCTCCACAGTCGCCTGATCTAAATCAAGCATTTTATGGGGGCACTAAAAGACAGAGGAAGCCAAGTATTCAGTAACATGGATCCTGCTGGATAACAAGGACCATCAGATGTTATACATCTCCTGGACACCCGGGCAGCAGCCAGAAGTAGAAGCGCCTAACTAACCATTTTGTTTTTGTTTTTCACTTTCAATACATTATTCAATTAACTGCAGAAAATAGTCGACACTTTATTATAAAATAAGCTTAGTGTTAATGATTTTGCCCAACTGTAGTTTAATGTTTTAAGCATGTTTAAGGTACTCTAACTGGTTTGATGAGTATGAAAGGGCAGTGGTGGCTAAGTAGTTAATGCCTTAGAATGTTAACCAAAAGGTTGAGTGTTCAAGTCAAATTACAGCCAAATTGCCACTGTTTACCCCATAGGCACAGTTTTAAGGGGGGGGGAATCCCTTCCCTCCAATAATCTCTGCTCACAGCATTGCGTGATTTTGTTTTTTAACAGCGTGATGTTTTTTCTTCTGGCTGTTAGACTGGGCTGAAATTATTATTATTATTATTATTATTATTATTATTATTATTATTATTATTATTATACAACTCCAAATCAGAAAAATTTGGAAAACACAAATTAAAAATAGATGCAGTGCACTAAAAAAAGTGTACTAAAAAAAGTCAATTTAATTTGACTTTTATTTCTTTGCAGACAGAATGAACCTGAGATATTTCATGTTTTTTTTCTGCTCACGTTCATTTCATTTGTTAATAAACAACCATTCCTGCATTTCAGGCTTGCAACACATTCCAAAAAAAGTTGGGACGGGGGAAATTTAGGACTAGTAATGAGGTAGAAAACTAAATAATGATGTGGTTTCAAACAGGTGATGTCACCAGGTGAATAATCATGATTTGGTACAAAAGCAGCATCCAGGAAAGGCTGAGTCTTTGAGGAGTAAAGATGATCAGAGGATCTCCAATTTATCAAACAAATGTGTGAGAAAATGATTGAAATGTTTAAAAACAATGTTCCTCAAAGAAAGACTGGAAGGGATTTCCATATTTCTCCCTCTACAGTGCATAACATTATTAAACAATTCAAGGAATCTGGAGGAATTTCAGAGCATAAAGGGTAAGGGCACAAACCTAAACTGAAGAGGGCTGATCTCTGATCCCTCAGATGGCACTGCATCAAGAACATCATTCATCAATAGCTGATAGAACCACATGGGCAAGGGATTACTTTATCAAACCTTAATCACACTCTACAATAAAGACTTACATTAGCAAATGATACTTAAAACGTTACTGTGCAAAAAAGAAGCCTTATGATAACCATGTCCAGGAGTGGTGTACGCATACCTGTATAGGCTATGTATGTGATTCACTGAAAACTCAGTCACTGAGAACTATGGACTTACATAGCTGATATGTTCACTCTTATCTCTTCCATTTACATTACCGACACCTTTGACATACATTTCGTCAGGTTTTCAGAGTTGTCACGAGTTATACCTACGTAAGCTTTGGAAATGGCAAGTAAAACAGTGATCTTTGACTCTACACTAGGTTGTTTGTGCAGCAAAGGGACATACATAAAATGGATGAACTTACTCCACTCTGTTTTGCGTGAGCAGTAGTAATGTGGAAGCACTAATAAAAAAGGTAACACCTTAAAGTCTACAGTGACCATGCAACTTTAATAAGATAGTCACCATACTCAAAAGATATTCAGGTCTCTTTGACACTTTTTCAGAGGATTTCAGACTATTCGAGCTTTACTGCTTTGCAAGGTTAGATAATTTGTAATATTCTGAGAATAAAGTTGTAATATTTGAAGAGTAAAGTCATAGTATTTCAAGAATAAACTCATATTTTGAGAATGAAGTCATATCTTGAGAAAGAAGTCTAATATTACAAAATAATACAAAAATGTGTAATATTTAGGAAATAAAGTCATAATATTTCAAGAATAAAGTTCAGGAACCGTGGCCCAAACGTGTTATGGCACATTGATTCATATGATAAACTAAAACCGTATGAAATTACAATCAGTGGTTGAACTGATGGGTTTAGTCGTGATGTCATGTGGATAGAATAGTATAATACAAATAACAACCCAAAGTTTCAAACTTTATTATCAAAATATTACGACTTTATTCTCAAAATATTACGACTTTATTTACAAAATACCATAACTTTATTTTCAAAATATTACAATAATTTATTCTCAAAATTCTTTATTCTTAAAATACTACAATGTTATTTTAGAAATACTTAAACTTTATTTTTTGAAATATTACTACTTTATTCTCAAAATATTATGGCTTTTTTCTCGAAATACTACAATTTTGTTCTGGAAATATTGCGGTTTTATTCTTGAAATATTACGAACTTATTCTCAAAATACTATGACTTTATTCTCAAAATATAACGACTTTATTTAAATACTATGAATTTATTTTTTTAAATATTATGGTGTTATTCTTGAAATAGTACAACTTTATTCGCAAATTTTTTTTATCTCTGGACTCTTAAACGCTTTGCCACCCCACTCCAGACTCTTAAACAGTGAGCCACCCCACTGTAGACTCTTAAATACTGAGCCACCCCACTCTAGACTCTTAAACATTGAGTCACCCAACTCTAGACTCTTAAACACTGAGCCACCCCACTCTAGACTCTTAAACACTGAGCCACCCCAATCTAGATGCTTAAGTACTGAGCCACCCCACTCTAGACTCTTAAACACTGAGCCACCCCACTCTAGACTCTTAAACACTGAGCCACCCCAATCTAGATGCTTAAGTACTGAGCCACCCCACTCTAGACTCTTAAACACTGAGCCACCCCACTCCAGACTCTTAAACACTGAACCCACCCCAATCTAGATGCTTAAGTACTGAGCCACCCCACTCTAGACTCTTAAACACTGAGCCACCCCACTCCAGACTCTTAAACACTGAACCATCCCAATCTAGATGCTTAAGTACTGAGCCACCCCACTCTAGACTCTTAAACACTGAGCCACCCCACTCCAGACTCTTAAACACTGAACCACCCCAATCTAGATGCTTAAGTACTGAGCCACCCCACTCCAGACTCTTAAACACTGAACCACCCCAATCTAGATGCTTAAGTACTGAGCCACCCCACTCTAGACTCTTAAACACTGAGCCACCCCAATCCAGACTCTTAAACACCGAGCCATCTCACTCCAGACTCTTAAAAACTGAGCCACCCCACTCTAAAGTCTTAAACACTGAGTCATGTTTTCTTATACACAATAACCATAAGCAGGAATCAAACCCTGCATCACAATTATATCATATCTACAAGAACCTGACCAGTACTAATTCATAAACCCTATTTGATTTTTCTTTCCTCCTACATGCTTGGAAAAAAAACAAGCTAGTTGGTGCTGCAGGTACTTGAAATTGCCCGCAGGCATGAGCAAGTGATGCCTTCTGATTGGGCTGTGTGAATGGCAGAAACAAAGCCTGGCAGGCAGTCCATTACACAATCACTATTTTACATGTACTCAGTCATAAGAGCATGTTTGTTTTAGGTTGTTTTAGCTCACATAATAGTTCAATCCCTCGTCTCTACAGGCCACTATTGTGGATATGGTACTTTGGTTTGGTCTGGTATGTCTGGATTCTTTAACACAACTCAAGTTCAAGTAAAATCCAGGTCATTTATTTGTGTGTGGTTGCCTGGTTTGATGAGTTTCGATTTCTGCTGCGACATTCAGATAGTCGGGTCAGAATTTGGCATAAACAACATGAAAGCATGGATCCATCCTGTCTCGTATCAACAGTTTAGGCTACTGGTGGTGTAATGGTGTGGGGGATTTTCTTGGTACACTCTGAGCCCCTTGATACCAGTTGAGCATTGTTTAAACCACAATGCCTACATGAGTATTGTTTCTGACTATGTGCCTCCCTTTATGAGCCCTTTATGATCTTCAGGATAACACACTATGTCACAAAACTCAAATCATCTCAAACTAGTTTATGAACATGATAATGTAACTCAAACGGCTCCACAGTTACCAGATCTCAGTCCACTAAAGAACCTTTGGGATGTGGTCTAATTGGAGATTCACATCATGGATGTGCAGCCGATAAATCTGTGATGGTATGGACCAAAATCTCTGAGGAATTTTTACCGCAGCTTAATTAATTAAGGCAGTTCTGAATTCAATAGAGGGTGGCGAGTGAGTGTGTTGTAATTGGTTTTACTGTTACATTCCACCCGCAGCTTTGACTGTTGATTTGATTTTTGTTTGGATTGGTATCGGTGTCCTGATGTAAGCAGTTAAAGCACACCAGATAGACATAATTTTTTTTTTGACAATCACTTAACCCTTTCAGTCTTGAGTTTATTTTAATGAAGCAAAAGTTGCTTCTGTGCAATAATTCAATGTGGCCTCCTAGTGAATAACACAACTACACAAGGTGATTTAAATAAGTAAGCTTTTATCATGCTTCATGTCAAAAATCTTTAAATAACATAAAACATACGTGTGTCCTGACTCCATCTGGCATCAACAGGACTGACAGGGTTAATATTTCATAGCACCTTTGTTTCAGCAGTGGGTTGACCATTAATATTCACACCACTAAATGAAAATGAGTTTGAGTAAAAGACGGAGATCACCTGATGAGGACTGCGACTCCTGCTGCTTCTTTGTTCTCATACACCTTTACCCAGGTGGTCTTGATCGTGGCTTGCTCTGCATCGGTCAGAGCCTCTGGTGCCTTGCTGTGGTTCTGGTTTTCGGTGATTCCCTCCATCACAGAACGTGCTCAGGAAACACACACACACACACACCTCACACTCCAAACACTGTAAGAGTGAATAGATATTGACTCTCTTTATATGGCTCGCACACTTTACATATTCACCTCCCTCTTCTTTTTTGTACTCTGTGTAACCCAACCCCTCTCTCTATCTCTGTCCAGCTGTTCAGAGTTTTCCTGCATGTGGTGAATGAGTAGTTCCCTCCCCCTACGCACTCCCTCTTTAAACCCTGCCTGCCTTTTTGACAAGCATGTTATGTTACTTTGCTCTACTGCCCTGTACTGCACCCTGTGTGTGTGTGTGTGTGTGTGTGTGTGTGTGTGTGTGTGTGTAAATGCAATAGGCAAGACACCAAGATGTCTAGGCAGGTACGATCATTAAAGATTTTATACAAGTTTCTCCCACTACCCTGCCAAGAGAAGTTACACAATAATGTGAACTGCAACACTGTTGACACAAAAAGATTCAGCGAGGGGTCAGACACCGAGTCAAATTCCTCTTTGAACACGGAGGAGGTCGATACCAAGAGGAGATTTTTCCTGGTATCATGCTAACTCTGACCAAAATCTCTGCTGCGTGCAGGGTTCGGCCAAGACCTGGACACATCAAGTCCCAGTCAAGACCAAGGCCTTTAGTAGTCGTGTCCGAGTCAAGACCAAGACCGGGAGTGGCCGAGACCAAGAAAATTGAAAAATTAATTTAGTTTGTAATACACTTTACATTCATTATCATTCATCATACATATTAACAAATAATAAAATATGTCATCATATATTTAGTAACATATAAAATTAAACAATATACAGCTTAAAAGTATTATTATTTATTATTATTATTTATTATTATTATATTTTTAGCTTAGTCAAACTAAAGCAATGTAACTTTTTGAAGCAAATGATTCTGTTTCCCTTCTTCTCTCAAACTTAAACAGAATCACCACATAAAGTCACCTGAATATAAACAACAACATCAATTCTATCCATTTATTATTATTAAATGTGAAAACATCATAATAATAATAATAATTCCAGATTTTGCGGACATGGTGAAGTAAAGCAAGCAGGTCAAAATGCACGCTTACAGTCTTAACTTCAGACTATTCACAATAAAACGTGTTCATTGATTGGATCCTGAACGAAAAGAGCAGTAGCTTGTTTTTCCGTTAGCCAATAAGAGTGCAGATTTTATTTAGGCATGTAGAGAAAGGACTGATGTATTCACTTTGAATGGGTACAAATAACCATAGAATAAAAGGTCAGTTCATAATTAATGTTACCTCAGGCAGACACATCAGACTCAGCTGGTCTCAATAACAGTTTCCGAGTCGACCTTACCCCGAGACCGAGACAAGGCTGAGTCCAAATGAGACTGAGACTGAGACCAGATGAGACTGCTCGTTTATGGTCTTGATACTGGACTCAAGTACTACAACACTAGTATTTAAAGTAGTACAGTAGTACACAAAGATAGAATGCAGTTTGGAAGGATGATTAAGTTGAACCAATCCTGTTACTGGTAAGGTCTAAGTAGATCCAAGAGACAAGCTATTTAATATTACAGATATGAGGGGAACAAGCATAGAAACAAGAACTGCATCCTTGTAAAGAGGCACACCGGAGATAAATGTAGAGATGCACTGCTCCGACTTTTCATTTCCGATAACCTCACATGAACGGTCGATAAAACCTATATCAATCCCATACCATTGCTGAATTAATAAACCATATGCCTCAGCATGTGGAAGAGACTTAAGGAATCAGTATTGACAGGATTGACTTAAACATT
This sequence comes from Ancistrus triradiatus, assembly GCA_025084515.1. Classification (NCBI taxonomy): domain Eukaryota; kingdom Metazoa; phylum Chordata; class Actinopteri; order Siluriformes; family Loricariidae; genus Ancistrus; species Ancistrus triradiatus. Next base: position 257,381 of record JAJAGP010000774.1, on the reverse strand, counting down.
ACTACCTAAACAAAATATAACAAATTACCCCATTGATTATAAATTTACTGTATTGCTATTTATTTGTCACTAAAATAATAAAAAAATATGCAGGACCTTGGCACAGCATTCAATTTCAAAATAAAGTCAAACATATTAAACTATAGTTATGTATTATTGATTTATTTTTTGTTATTAATCAGTAATATTATATGTTGTATTTTGCAGTGCCACCACCACCATGTTGCCATCAAACTTGTTGGTGTAACTGTATACGGTGTAGCACATGTTGCAAAATTAAAGTGAATGGATCAGTCCCAAGGAACAGCTTAATTTTCCGATACCCGATCCAGAAAATTTTGTTAATTTCGGAACCGATATCTGATCCTTATCTCAGATTAGGTTAATTGCTTCTCAGTTATCTGCTCTTTTCTAAAACACTTGTAAATACAGTGTACAACAGGAAATGTTGTGCTGTCACATAAAATACTGTTTGTCATTCCATAAATGTGTGTGTGTGTGTGTGTGTGTCCATGAGAGAGAGAGAGAGAGAGAGAGAGAGAGAGAGAGATTGTATAGGGTAAAGAATGGATGAGTAAGTCAATGCACTGCAGCTTTACAGTGAAATAACATTTTTATCCATTTTAAATAGTGAACAAATAGAAAATCAGTATATGGTGATCAATGATGATATTAAATAAATCAGTCTATGGAATATCTACAGCATATGATATGGTGTTTGGGCAACATCCATCGCATAACGTGCGATTTCATTAAGAGGATATTAAGTGACCCAATAAATCCCGTAAGAAATTATGAGATAAGACATCATAATAAAAACTTTTATGGTAGATTTATTGTAGTTATCATAGAATGACATGAATAAGTGAAAAGGTTTTCATGCTAAGGCGTGTCTCCAGGTCAGGGCGTTTGCACTCGATATCCATCCAGATGGTTGTAGAAGCTCTGAGGATTGCTTGAAAATTGGGCAGCAACTTTACATAAGACATACAGTGGTGCTTGAAAGTTTGTGAACCCTTTAGAATGTTCTATATTTCTGCATAAATGACCTAAAACATCATCAGATTTTCACACAAGTATCAGGGGTCACCCTTTGGCCACTAGTGGCCAGTATTCGACCCGACTTGGCGGCGAGAGCATCGGCAGCGCTATCACGCGTGCGTCAGCTTTCCCAGGCATTTCATGTGCAAGTGCCAACACCTGTTGTTGAGCCTATATAAACACACTTCTGGGCTCACACAGTGTCGCACCATTCCTCTCGCTAACCCTAGAGGGAGCACTGCTATGCCGGGACGCACCTGCTGCACATATGGCTCATTTCTGAGATGGCGTTCATTGTCCCTTTCGTTTTCCTTTGTTTCTTTTTGTGTTTTAGGGACAATGGTACGTATGAGAGTTCATAGACTTGAGAAGTTAAGCTCCGTATCTGAGCACACGGCGCTTGCTCTCTACCTGCGCTTGCTGCGCCCGTTAGCCCTGTATTTGGGCACTTAGCACCACCCAGCTCCATACCTGAGCTTGCCGCGCCCGTAAGCTCCATACCTGAGCAGTTAAGCTCTGTAACTGAGCATTTGGTGCCGCCTAGCTCTGTTTCTGAGCATGCCAAGCATGTAAGCTCTGTACCTGAGCTCGCCACGCCGTATCTAGGCACTCAGCGCCGCCTAGCTCCATACCTGAGCAGTTAAGCTCCGTATCTGAGCATTTGGCGTTGCCTAGCTCCGTATCTGAGCACGCCGCACCCGTTAGCCCCGTATTTGGGCACTTAGTGCCGGCTAGCTTCACACCTGAGCTCGCCATGCCCATAAGCTTCCTAGCTGAGCAATTAAACTCCGTATCTGAGCATTTAGCGCCGCCTAGCTCCGTATCTGAGCATGCCGCGCTTGTAAACTCTGTACCTGAGCTCGTCATGCCTGCCGTTAGCCCCATATTTGGGCACTTAGCGCCACCTAGCTCCATACCTGAGTCGCCAGCTCCGAGGTCCGCCCCTGAGCCGCCAGCGGCAAGCTCCACCCTTTAGCTGTTCCTTGTACTTGGTTTGTCTTGCCTTGCCGCCAGTGCCGAGCTCTGCCCCTGAGCCGCCTGCGCCGAGTTCCCGAGCATTTCATGTGCAAGTGGCGACACCTGTTGTTGAGCCTATATAAACACACTTCTGGGCTCACACAGTGTCGCACCATTCCTCTCGTTAACGCTAGAGGGAACACTGCTAAGCCTGGACGCACCTGCTGCACATACGGCTCATTTCTGAGATGGCGTTCATTGTCCCTTTTGTTTTACTTTGTTTCTGTCACAGGCCATGCTGGCTCCCGTCCTTTGGACAATAGGGGTCAGCGTTGCTCCTGTTTTCAGTTCAGGATGCGCATTTCTGATTACACGCGTTCCCGTCTAATTATGACCTCATTAGAGTGGCAGCACCTGCTCGCTCAGGTATATAAGACACTCCTGAAGTCTAGCAGGTTGCTGCTGCATTCCTTGCCTCAGCCTCGTGGTGTTGCTAGGGAAAGTGGGTAACTGACGATTGGCAGATCGCCAGTAATTGTACGGACCGGGAGGTTCGGAGGTAAGGTAGGATTTAGATTGATTAGTGTAGGGTCATAATTTAGAATCGTCCCGGTATCCCCTATCCTCCGCCTCATCCGTCGGCCCAAACGCGCTTCCCCGGCTCACTCCGTTGAGGCAGTGAGTCCCCCGCGCTCCCCCTCAAACCGCTCCCATCCGCCCCTTCGGGCCGTCCTCGGTTCCCCCTCTCTCGCGATCGGGAATTGGCGCCTCCCCCTTTGTGATCGCGTTATACTGGAGAAGCGCTGCCGGCTTCCATTTCCGTCCGCTTCCCTTCATAATTCGCGTTTTTGATCCCGGCCTTTGGATTCAGCAAGCCGGGATCCCTCTTCTCTCCTTCAGGAGAGGCATAAAAAATCAACGTCATGTGGGCCACCTCTTCCTGACTTACGTCATTCGGCTCTCTCCTTCTCCCTCCGTGAGCGAAGCTGGCACCTCGGCGCACCTGAGTGAGATAGCGAATCGCCTGCTCCTTGACTGGGAGCTTTATTTTCTGCTTCGCAGTTTAATAATGCGCTTTGGCACTTTCCTCCTTTCCTTTCCTTCCCCCCCTCCGCGCCTATGGGGAAACTAATTTCCTTGTCTTAGTTTGTTTTTATTTATTTGTTTATCCATTTATTTAGTTGCGTTACGTCATCGCTCTCTCTCCCTCCTTGACAGCTTGCACGCTCGGCGCGCCCTGAGTGGAAGCGATCGCCTGCTCCATTGACTGGACTTATATATCTGTTTCATTTCAGTAGTTTAATGCGCTGTGGCACGTTCAGCGCTTATAGAAACTACTTCCCTGGTGTTTTAAGTTTGTTTATTTATTCTTTTATTAGTTTGCTTACCTCGCCGCTCCCTCTCCCTCCCTTGAGCAAGCTGCCATGCTCGGCGCAGCCTGAGTGAGAGAAGGGATCGTCCTTGCTCCGTTGACTTGGGGCTTCATATATCTGTTTCAGGGTTTTAATTGCGCGCGGCGCACGATTCGCGCTTACGGGAACTATTTCCCTCCCTGTGTCCTTAGTTTGTTTTATTTATTTGTTTTTATCACGTTTCATAAGCATCCTTTTTTTGAAGTCTCTTTGCCTAACGGCGCTTCCAGTTTGTTCTTAATATAACTTCCCCTAGTCTGGTATGGCTTTCGCTCTCCGGGGTGACTCTGTTAAGCCGTGAGTCCCAACACTGCACCCGGGTTCGTCCTCACCCACCCAGACTCATGTTGTTTAGTTTTCGTTTCCTTTCTTTTGTTCATTTTGGTTATACCTACCATCTGGAGCTAACTCACTTGGGGGTCCCAAAAACCCTTATTTTTTCTTTATTTCTAACGGGTGCCGCCCCCTGGTCCCCCCGTGACAGAATCAGCAGGCCAAACTGGGACCCCAGCGTTAGCTCCTGGGACTTCCTTCAAGGATCCTCCCCACCTCTCTTATGCGTCGTCTGCCCTGGCAGACCGGGTCTCGTACGCCTCTTGGGGGTCTCCCCTTCAACTCTGATCAGGTAGGGTTCGGCATCGAAGTTTGACCCCCTGAGCAATCGCAACCTCGCCGTGGTAAGCGTGGCGCCCCCACGGTCCCAAGCGAGCATGCTGCTCCAGCAGTTTTCCTTGGGATCACGTTTGACCCCGCTGAAAGCTCCCCAACCCCCCCAAGTTGGAGAGTTCTACCCAACTAATCCTCACAATCCGAACTAACCACCACCCCCTGGTGTGTTTTTGGAATTACCAGGGGATCGGTCTGTGGCGAGTATGTGGGGAGACCTTTTCTGTGCGACAGCCGCAGAGCGGGTTTGATGACCTGCTGCTCATGGCCTTCTTTCAAAGGGGTCTTGATGATGACCTGGAGCACGAACTCTTGCCATTTCTTCCCGTCACCTCCCTGGCCGCATTGTGCGATCTGGCCATTCGCACAGACGCGCTTGTTCGGTCTAAAACCAGGGAGGTTGGGGCATGCTCGGGCTTCCAGTCATCGCCCTCAGTAACTGGTCCGCTGAGCTCTGTACCTGAACCATTACCGCCACCTAGCGCCGCTCCAGTGCCTTCGTTAGGCGTTAACTCCATTCTTGAGCGTTTGGGTTTTATAAGCAAGCAGCTTGCGCTGCTCAGCTTGGTTCCTGAGCTCAACACGGATACCAGTGGTGTACCTGAGCCATTATGCTCCGTTCCCGAGCTCGCCGCGCCCGTTGACCCCATACTTGGGCACGTAGCGCCGCCTAGCTGCGAACCTGAGCCATTACGATCCTTTCCAAGCTCGCCGCGCCTGTTTGACCCCGTACTTGGGCACATAGCGCCGCCCGGCTAGCTGCAAACCTGAGCCACTGCGCCCGTTTCTCCAAGCCTCGCCTCGCCTGTTGACGCCCGTCTTGGCACATTGCCCGCCTAGCTGCGAACCTGAGCCATTAACGCTCCCGTTCCCACGAGGCTCGCCGCGCACGTTGACCCCGTACTTGGCCCATAGCTCCGCCTTGCCCTGCGAACCTGAAGCCACGGCGCTCCGTCCCGTAGCTCGCCGCTCCTGTTGACCCCGTACTTGTCACCTAGCGCCGCCTGCTGCGAACCTGAGCCCTGCGCTCCCGTTTCCCAAGCTCCCCGGCCGCGCATGGCTGAACCCCGTACTTTGGCCATATCGCCGCCTAGCTGCGAACCTGAGGCCACTGCCTCCTCGTTCCCAAGCGTGCCGCGCCTGTTGACCCCGTACTTGGGCACATAGCGCCGCCTAGCTGCCGAACCTGAGCCACTACGCCTCCGTTCCCAGCTCGCCGCTCCTGTTGCCCCGTACTTGGGCACATAGCGCCGCACATTGCTGCGACCTGAGCCACTGCGCTCGTCCCAAGCCTCGCCGCGCCTGTTGACCCCGTACTTGGGCGCATAGCGCCGCCTAGCTGCGAACCTTAGCCACTGCGTCCTTTCCCAATCTCGCCGCGCATGCTGACGCCCGTACTTTGCGGCACATAGCGCCGCCTAGCCTCGAAACCTGAGCCACTGCGCTCCGTTCCCCAAGCTCGCCGCGCCTGTTGACCGCCGTACTTGGCACATAGCGCCGCCTTTGCTGCGAACCTGAGCCACTACTGCGCTCCGTTCCCAGCCTCAGCCGCGCAGCGTGACCCCGTACTTGGCACATAGCGCCGCCTAGCTGCGAACCTGAGCCACTGCGCTCCGTTCCCAACCTCGCCGCGCCGTGGTGACCCCCGTACTGGGCACATGGCGCCGCCTAGCTGCGAACCTTAGAGCCACTACGCTCCGTTCCCAATCTCGCCGCGCCTGTTGCCCCCTACTTTGGCACATCCGTCGCCATTGCTGCGAACCTGACCACTGCGCCCGTTCCCAAGCTCGGCGCGCCTGTTTGACCCGTACTTGGGGCGCATAGCGCCGCCCTAGCTGCTAACCTGACCACGGCGCGCGTTCCCGAAGCTCGCCGAGCGCAGGCCTGACCCCGTACTCTTGGCACTGCGCCGCCTACTTCGAACCTGATCCAACTGCGCTCCGTTCCCAAGCTCGCCCGCGCCTGTTTGACTCCTACTTGGGCATGGCGCCGCCTTGCCCTTTGCGAACCTGAGCCCTGCGCTCCGTTCCCAAGCTCTGCCGCGCCTGTTTGACCCCCGTACTTGGGCACATAGCGCCGCCTTGCTGCGACCCTGAGCCAACTGCGCTCCGTTCCCAAGCTACCGCCGCGCATGCTGACCCGTACTTCTTGGGCACATGGCGCCGCCTAGCTGCGAACCTGAGCACTGGTCTCCGTTCCCAAGCTCGCCGCGCCTGTTGACCCCCGTACTTGGGCACCATAGCGCCGCCTAGCCACTAACCCGATCCACTGATCCCCTTTCCCGAGCTCCGCCGCGCCTATGACCCCCGTACTGGGCACATGGCGCCGCCTAGCTGCGAACCTGACCTTACGCTCCGTTCCCGAGCTTTCCGCGCCCTGTTTACCCTCTTGCCTGGGCACTAGCGCCTCCTGGCTGTGGACCTAGGCCACTGCGCTTCATGCCCGATTTCCCACACTTGTTGACCCCGCACTGTGGCACTTGGCCCTTCCATGCTGTCGAATCTGAACAACCACGCTCCGTTCGGGAGCTCACTATGCCTGTGCCCCAAATCAGAAGAATCAGCGCCAACGCTCAGGCATTCGGGCGCAGCCGTCCCGTTTCTGCTGACCCCTGTGTCTTCGGTCCCGATAGACCGTTTCTGCACTGCTTGTCGCTGGCCCCGACCCCCATGCTCAGCTCAGGCCGGCCTCCGGGGCCCATTTGAACTCTGCCTCAGAGTCGGTCGGGTTTTCGCCGAAGGTTTGTTCGAGGCGTGGAACCGGCTCTGGTGCCCCGCCCTCCTTTTCAGCCCCTCGTTCGAGCCCGTCTTGGCCTCGGTGGCCTCTCAGTGCGCCACCCTTCTTAACCTGACGTGTGAGGGGGCCAGGGGTAGTTTTGGTTGCGCTTAGAGGGTCGTCGGGACGACGCCCCTTGGGGGGGGGGTACTGTCCAGGCCACGCGGCTCCCTTCCTTTGACATGGGGTCAGCGTTGGCTCCTGTTTCATTCGGTATGCGCAGTCTGATTAACAACACGGGCGTTCCCGTCTAATTATGACCTCATTAGAGTGGCAGCACCTGCTCGCTCAGGTATATAAGACACTCCTGAAGTCTAGCAGGTTGCTGCTGCATTCCTTGCCTCAGCCTCGTGGTGTTGCTAGGGAAAGTGGGTAACTGACGATTGGCAGATCGCCAGTAATTGTACGGACCGGGAGGTTCGGAGGTAAGGTAGGATTTAGATTGATTAGTGTAGGGTCAGAATTTATTAATCGTCCCGGTATCCTATCCTCCGCCTCTCCGTCGAGCCCCAAACGCGGCTTCCGGCTCACTCCGTTGAGGCAGTGAGTCCCCCGCGCTCTCCCTCACCGCTCCAGCCCCGTCGGCCGTCTCGGTTCCCCCTCTCTACGCGATCGGGGAATTGGCGCCTCCCCTTTGTGATCGCGTTATACTGGAGAAGCGCTGCACGGCACCATTTCCGTCTCGCTTCCCTTCATCGCGTTTTGATCCTGCCTTTGGATTCAGCAAGCCGGGATCCACGCTTCTCTCTGTCAGGAGAGCATTCCGCTGCCACCTCTCCTGATGCTTACGTCATTGCTCTCTCTCTCTCTCCCTCCGTGAGCGAGCTGCACGCTCGGCGCAGCCTGAGTGAGAGAGCGATCGCCTGCTCCTTTGACTTGGAGCTTTATTTATCTGCTTCAGCAGTTTAATGAGCTGTGGCACGTTTCAGCGCTTAATAGGAACTACTTCCCTGTGTTTTAGTTTGTTTATTTATTCGTTTATTTAGTTGCATTACCTCGCCGCTCCCTCTCCCTCCTTGAGCAAGCTGCATGCTCGGCGCAGCCTGAGTGAGAGAGGGATCGCCTGCTCCGTTGACTTGGGGCTTCATATATCTGTTTCAGTAGTTTAATGCGCTGTGGCACGATTCAGCGCTTACGGGAACTATTTCCCTGTGTCTTAGTTTGTTTATTTATTTGTTTTTATCACGTTTCATAAGCATCCTTTTTTTGAGTCCGTTGCCTAACGGCGCTTCAGTTTGTCCTTATATAACTTCCTAGTCTGGTATGGCTTTCGTGTCTCCGTGGTGACTGCTGTTAAGCCAGTGAGTCACCAACACTGCAGCCCGGGTTCGATCCTCAGCCACCCAGACTCACGTTGGTTAGTTTCTTTTCCTTTTCTTTTGTTCATCTTTTGGTTATAACTACCATCTGGAGCTAACTGCACTTGGGTCCCAAAAAACCCTTATTTCTTTATTTCTAACGGTGCGCCCCCTGGGCCCCCCGTGACAGTTTCTTTTGTGTTTTAGGGTACAAGTAGATAAAGAGAACCCAGTTAAACAAATAAGAAAAAAATATTATACCTGATCATTTATTTACTGAGTGGCAAAAGTATGTGAACCTCTAGGATTAATAGTTCATTTGAAGGTGAAATTAGAGTCAGGTGTTTTGAGATGACAATCAGGTGTGAGTGGGCACCCTGTTTTATTTAAACAACAGGGATCTTTCAAAGTCTGCTCTTCACAACATGTTTGTGGAAGTGTATCATGGCACGAACAAAGGAGATTTCTGAGGACCTCAGGTAATTCAAGACCATTGTTAACCTCCCCAGGAGTGGTCGATCAACAAAGACCACTCCAAGAGCAAGGCGTGTGATAGTTGGCGAGGTCACAAAGAACCCCAGAGTAACTTCCAAGCAACTGAAGGCCTCTCTCACATTGGCTAATATTAATGTTCATGAGTCCACCATCAAAAGAACACTGAACAACAATGGTGTGCATGTCAGGGTTGTAAGGAGGAAGGCACTGCTCTCCAAAAAGAACATTGCTGATTGTATTTGATGTTTAATGTTCAGTCAATAAAATTCACACAAGATGAGCGAGGTTCTAGTGGGTTGTTTTCTCTACAAATCTGGCACAGTTCAGCCAGATTTCGTGGATGCCTTCCCTGGCATCTTACTTGCTGTTCCAGGTCATGAACAGTCCAGTTTGTGTGTCTTTTTGTCTGCTGTAACTTTGTGAGCAGAAGTGATCAAAGGCCTCTTGTGTGCCACTTTGCTCTGTATGTTCATGATATGCAGTTCCCTGCTGATTGTTCTTTCAGAAATTGGTTCTGAAGGACCTGCTTCAACTAGAAGTAATTCTTGCCTGGAAGTGAAACGATTTTTATTCACAAGCCATGAAACACTGTTCGCCAGTTTCATTTTTTGGCTGCAATTCTGACGAGAATTTCCTGTACACTGGGATTTTTTCCACTGCTGGTAGAGCCGTATGATGGTACGTTTCGATACACCTGCAAATTCAGCTACTTCCTTCACACTACAGTCTTTGATGCACCCAAATGCAATCACTCTTTTTGCCAATCATCATCATCTGCTTTGCGAACCATTTTCCACACATCGAACAAGACATTGACTGCACTGTACCACCTCTTCTCAATCTATGAATCCCGTCGCACACCATGCAGGTATTTATAGTCTGATCATCTTTTTGCAACGCCATCTGCAGGAGCCTGAATTACTACCACCTTAAACATGCAAGGTGACTACATTTTTTATTCTGGAGAGCTCATATCATTATGAGGGCCAAATGCCCACACAAGAATGGAAAGATTTTACCTTTATTACCATGCAGGAAGGGCGGCATGGTGGCGCGAGTGGTCTACACGAATGCCACACAGCACCAGAGATCCCAGGTTCAATCCTGTTTGGAGTCTGTGTGTTCTTTCTGTGACTGCGTGGGTTTACATTTACAGCATTTAGCAGATGCCCTTATCCAGAGTAACTTACAGAAGTGCTTTGTATTCTTCCTAGCAGAAAAGCACAAGTTAAGCACAAGTAAGCAATAACCCAAGAACACAATCCATCAGAACCTGCTAGGATCTAATGTAGATAAATCAACAAAACAAGTTTTTTTAATATGCAGTTATATTCACTTCAGTCTTCACTTCAGTGCTGAGTGAAGTGGTGAGTCTGTAGTTGCCTCTTGAAGACAGTAGAGCAGTTCCATTTTGCTATGGTTTAGCTTTAAATGATGAGCTGACATCCACGATGAGATGCTCTCCAAACATGCTGAGATATGTTTGGAGACCTGCACATCTGTTGGAGCAAAAAAAATAATGACCTGAGTATCATCAGCATAACAGTGATAGGAGAAGCCATGAGAGGTTATGACTTCACCAAGAGAACGAGTGTAGAGAGAGAAAATTTTAAAAAGTCCTAGAACTGAGCCTTGTGGAACTTCATTTGTTTGTTAATATTTTTTATTAACTATTTCTACATTTATTATCTAGGCCACCCAAGCAGTTTGGGTCCCTTTTTTGCTCCACTGTAAGAAGCGCTATAGAAATAAATCTGACTTGACTTCTGACTTTATGTTACAAACAACTGAGAATTTTTTTTTTACTATTTGGTGTTTTTTATGCTTTTTCTATGCTTTGTCAATGTTTACGTAGATGTTAACGACTACGATTGATTTACGATTGATTTGCCCTTGGGGAGGAGACCTTTTCTGTGATTTGCTGGTGACCATGCAATAAGGATACTGTGGAAGCTTCTTCTTGTATTCCTCCTTGCTCTCCTTTATCTTCACTTTCAGCTCCTTCTGCACTCTCTTCAACACGTCCCTGTCCCCTTCTCTGAAGGCTCTTTTCTTCTTATTCAGCAGTTCCTTCAGGTCACTGGTGATCCACGGTTTGTTGTTGGGGAAGCATCGCACTGTCTTGGTGGGGACGATGCTATCCACACAAAAGTTTATGTAATCTGTTACACATTCTGTCATGGAGTTGATGTCATCTCCATGTGGTTCACAGAGTACATCCCAATCTGTTGCCTCAAAACACCCCTGAAGTGTCTCATTAGCTTCCTGTGACCACCTCCTGATGGTTCTTGTTGTCGCAGGTTGCTGCTGAACAATAGGTGCACATTTTAATATTATCATACTTAAATCAGGTTATATTTGTAGCTCTCTCAGCAGCCCACACACTGGGATAGCCAGTCTATCCATGCCCAGTAGTATTGATGTAACCTTGCACATGTCTCAAATAACCATTGATGCTGTAGTGATGTTAAATAAACTTTTAATTTAACTTGTGGAGGTATTTGGTTAGTCCTTATAAGTCCCCACAATGATATAAAGCCAGAAAGAGACTTGTGTGTAAGTATGTGCTCTATGATGGAATGGCATCCATTCTAGGGTTGGTTCCTGCCTTGCATCCTGTGCTGTCAGTTAGAACCCGACTCCCTGTGACCCTGAACTGGTGTAAGATGGCACGGAAAGTGAACGAGTGAATAATTTGTTAGAATACATGTTAGATGTTAGATCAGAAATGTGCACTGTGAGTGCCACCCTATCACAAAGTACATCTTTAAAGATATGTTGCTTTATATGGGGTTTCTTGTTTTTCCAGTGCACTCACTAAAAGCTGAATACATCACTCATCACTCAAAGCTTTTTGTCATTCTGGGATTTTTAAGTGAAGTGTAATTGGATTATGAGGGTGTGGCATCCTTATCCCTTCTGGTATGACAATTAAGAGACTTTAAAATGTGACAACTGCTTTTTCACACTCAGTACTCTTTAGCAGTGTCAAACTTCTATCACACTGGGTTAAATGTTTGTTTAACACACCCTTGTCAACTCATGCTTAGGATCTGTCAAATTATATCCCTTCAATTACGGGAGGGCCTGCATGGTGAGGAAAAGGTTTACAGAACATTATGAATAAAGGAGTTTTAGAACAAAAAACAAAATGAAATTAACAGAAAAAGTAAATCTAAACAGAATGGAACCAAACAGACTTTTTCCAACTTTTTGCTCCCAATTTGGTCCCAATCTATCGATATTTTGCTGATCCATAACCTCTGCAATGAGGGCTGTGGTGGTGGATCGGTTAAGGTGGCAGAGAATCAGAAGATCCAGGGTTCAAACCCGAGCACTGCCCAAACTGACAGTGTTGGGCTCTTGAGCAAGAATCTTAACCAACAGCTGCTTGGATTATATGCTGTTAGATTGTATCAGTTGTAAGTTGCTCTGGATAAGAGCATCTGCTAAATGACTAAATGTAAAGTACACACAGAGCCAGGGCGTAAACCAGCTTGTGTTTCCATTTCACGCTGGCCAGTGACTGCTTCTTGTCACCAATGGGTGGCGGACGTTTATGGAGAGAATAAACCTGCATGGAGGAATGCACTACACTCGCCATATCCATCCATCAATCTTGCCGGCACCTTGATCAGTCAGTAAGAGACGCTGTTGTAACAGAATTATCTTTTTATTTGAAAAATTCTCAGAACTTAAGCTTGAGCATGTAATACAAAGAGATCAGATCTATCAACAACGAACAATCAATAAAACACATTCATATAAAGGCAAAAGTGTGTCGACTGTAGAGGATATAGCTGAGAGATAATTCTGTACTAATACAGTGGATCCTCTGAAGTTGAACTTTGGTTCCAGAAGGCCATTCGAACTCCAGTTTGTTCGAATTTCCCCATGATCAGAATCAGAATACTTTATTGAGCCCCGAGGGAAATTGCAGTCATTACAGTAGCGACCATTTGTGTAGAAAAAAATAAACATTCTAATATAACAATTCAAAACAAAAAAAGAAAATTGTACTAATGCCCCTTTATATACACAGTAAAGAACATAAATACTTTAAACAAACACACGCAGTTCAAATTATTGCACTTATTCTATACCAAAATTATAAGAATTATTGCATGTAAGAACTGTAGGATTATCTTGAGTAGAAGGAACATTATGTCACCCCTTGAGGGTGGAGTTATAGAGTTTGATGGCCTCAGGTAGGAATGACCTTCTGTGGTGAATTTTGGTGGGATGAGCCTTACTGAATGTGCTGCTGTGTCTCATCACCTCATTGTAAAGTGGGTGGTTGCCATTGTAAAATAATGGCCTGCAGCTTAGACAGAATCCTCCTTGCTGATCAGTTTGTTGAGTCTGTTGGTGTCTGCCACCCTCAGCCTGCTGCCCGAGCATGCAACAGCACAGAGGAAAGCACTCACCACCACCAACTCATAAAAGATCCTGAGCATAGTCCAGCAGATGTTGAAGGATGTCAGGCGCCTCAGAAAATAGAGCTGACTTTGGCCCTTCCGATAGAGGACATCAGTGTTCTTAGCCCAGTCCAACGTATTTTCAGTGTGCACTCCTAGGTATTTATAGTTCTCCAGTGTCCACACTGACCCCCTTGATGGACAAAGGAGTCACCTGAGATCGAACAAGGCACCGGTGACTCCTTTGTCCATCAAGACATGAAATAAGTCAATAGGGAAACTTTACAGTCACTGAGGCAAACACAGCACCAGACTGAGTGTGTCTGAAATTGCACCAAAAGACTAAAATAATATACATATACATTATACAAAAATATAATAATAATTGAATATAGTATAATGTACATAATATGTATATGATCGCAACCTATTTATTCGTTTTCTTTTGAGTTTTACGGCGAATGGCATACAGTATTGGTGCAATATCGCCACCTACTGGACTGGTTTATGGCACCACTGAGTGCTTTTATTTAGGGTGCCCATGTTCAAAGTCGGGATTTTTGTTAGAATTTGGGGGTTTAAAATGATTCGAGTGAAGAGGCGTTCAAATTCCGAGGATCCATTTTATACAATTCGCTCCTCTGCGACTGCAGAATTGTTTCCATGTACTACATGCAGTTCCGATGTTCCACCAGCAGATGTCACGATTACGCTTACATTTACAGAATTTAAGGGAGGCTTGAACCAGGGCGATGTACTGACTCAGTCTTCCAGTTTACTGTTCTATACTTTAGACTGTTTTCTTAGTATTACTACATTACTGCTACTATTAACCATTATTTTTATTGTGTCGTTTTTGTTATTGAAATTATTATATTTGTCGCTATGCTTTGTCGATATTGTATCGGCTGCAGTTATGTCAAAAAAACTTCGATGGTACTGAACTGCCATCTGCTGGTGGAGTGCTGGAATTGCACGTTTCTATTAGACATAAAAAAAGAAAACGAGATAAATATAATTATCGTCTGCTGTTTTACTCTCTATTGGTTTAGAAAATAAAAATAAATCTGAATACAACTAACAATTCAGCTTTCTCATTCAGAAAACTCACAGTTCTACTGGTGGTAAATACTGAATCATAAATCCATGTAGGGTATGTGAAAATCAGTGAACAGTTGTTTGCCCAAATGTTGCATAAAATAATTTACAAGCCACAATTTCTAAGAAATGTAATTTAATTAATTTAATGAAATTTAATTGAATTACATTTTTAAAATAATAACGTGTAAATCCACCCAACTTTTCATGTCTCTTCTGAGTAGCTTTTGGGTCCTCCAGCTGCAATATTTGCCCCAGTTCAGTTTCAATTGTTTTATATTTATAGTGATTTTTACAATAGGAATTGTTTTACCAAAGTTACCAAGTTTTACCAAAGCCAAGTCACATGAAAGTGGAAAGGAAAACTTCCTGAAACCAGGAAGGATGGAATTTTTGTAGGAACTTAAAATGGGAAAAGGGGAATCCACCCTCCTCCTAGTAATTATTTAAACAGTATAAATAGTCAGTCCAGTAGCAATTCTCTATTAAACTGAAAACGTTCGGTGTAATTATTTAAATAAATTTACAGCATTTAGTAGATGCCCTCATCCAGAGAAACTTACAAATGATACAACCTTACACTCCAAGCAATTGTGGGTTAAGGGCCTTGCTCAAGTACCTAACAGTTGCAGCTTGGCAGAAGTGGGATTTGAACCCTGGACCTTCTGGTCCATAGTCCAGTACCTTACCCGCTAGGCTACCACAGTCCCACTAGGCTAAGTTTTTAAATTCTAGCAGCTAACATTCACTGAGGAGAATCTTGTGAGTCTGTGCAAGGTGCCCTTTAATATTTATTTACAAACCTTTTGCTTCTTTTCTTGACATTCAGTATTTAATAATGCTGTTTGACACCAAAGCTGCAATGGTAAAAGTATCTCTTTTGGTTCTTTTAAACAAAACAGAATAAAAAAATCCACTCACACTCACATTTGCTCACATTTATCTTTTCATTTTTAATAGAATATACATATTAAAAACTAAGTTTTTTGGGTTTTCGTCTGTTTAGGTCTTTGTGTAATTGTCCTGTCAGTTCTCTTTCCTTTAAGTTCCTGTAACATATACAACATTCATCATCTGTGACATGATAGTTTGGCAGATGGTCCACCACGCCGTACTCTATCTATTACAAGGGTCTTATTTGCTTGGCATAATGGTCTATTCATTTGAACTTGGTCTGCCAAGTTGAATCAACTCATCTGTACGCAAGATTTTCATATTAGAAACAAAACTTGTCACTCATCTAAGTGACTTCTTCAGTATCAGCTAGCTGGAAACTTCCCTAAGCTTAAATACAGCACATTTGCCTAACGACTATTACCAGCACTAATACATAACAATGGGACCGGTGATCAGTTTAATATGCGGATTGCCTTGGCGATTAATTACAATGGCCACGTGTGCCATTCACATAGGATTTGGGGGATAGCTGCAATCACGGCTCTGTAAGATATTGAGGTGTACTCTGAGACTCCCTTCTCGGTTCAGGGATGGGCGTTCCCTTTTCACATAGATGGCCTCTTTGACTCCCTGTTCATGTAACGGTGCTGGTATTGGTTACTATGCAAATGTGCTGTGTATAAGATGGTGGTTTCCAATAAGCTGAGACTAAAGAAGCCACTTAGATGAGTGACGAAACAGTCCTCCAACAAAAACTTGTGTATCCTGGGGCCAGTTTTTCAGAGAATATCTGACAAGATTAAAGTTGTATTAAACTAGATAGGGTTTTTCAGAACAGATACGTTTTTGTTTGGATTCTGAAGATTTGGATCTGGATCAACCCTCTAGCCAGGATTAAATATTTCAACTGGGTTTTTCAATCTGGGATGGCTTTAATACCATATCACGGCATAATTTTTATCCCACCTTGAGAGGTGAACTAAAGCTGGATTGAGAAAGTGTTGAAGACACACTGTACAAATAAGACCCAAAAATAACAATTTTCTGCAAAACTGCTTTCAAACAGACTTATAAAACCACAATTTAATCTTTAATTTTAAAAGAAATGTTTTTTTTTTTTTCTTTTTCAATTAGTAACCAGGTTGCATTAAAATTCTGAGTTAACGTATCATGAAATAATAAATTAACAGAATGTAATACACAGATTATTGTTCTGGTAACTATGAACTATTTGGAGTTCATATAACACAAATCTAATTTAGCACATTTCTTTATAACATATTTCAAAATCTTTGCAAAAGGAAGAAACACTTTGGGTTTAGATTTTATCAAAACATCAGTTCAGTGAAATCTTGTAGTAAACTTAAATTAACATTTTACTCTTACTGAAAGTACATTTTAGAAGAAAAAAATGCATAATGCACAAGGGAAATGCATAATTCATTCTTCTTTTGCTGAAGCGAGGTTAACTTTAGCTCTTCAGCCCGGCGTGTGTTTGTGTCTTTGCTCTTTCAGTTTCCGTAATTCTTAAGTGTGCAGTTGGAGAATAAAAATATTGTCTCTCTTAAAGTGGTTCATTAATTATGTTTTTTGTCCAGCAGATGGCCACCTAGAGGGGTATTAAAAACACACAAAGGAATCCCTGCTCTGCCGTGTCGAGGTCATCTTTATCCATTCTGAAAATATATTTACAATCTGGGGCAAAATCCATCAATTCAAGTCAAGTCAGATCTATTTATATAGCGCTTTTTACAATGGAGCATTGTCTCAAAGCAACTTTACAAGTTTAGATTATCTCCTAATAACTAGGTCCAATCCCAAATTGAGCAAGCCTAGGGCGACAGTGGAAAGGAAAAACTCCCTGAGTG
>JAJAGP010000774.1:56594-240356 GCA_025084515.1 Ancistrus triradiatus | reverse complement strand
TATAAAATAGATGAGACTATTTTTTTTAATTGTGTCTGTATTTATACAGCTAAAATAACGTATGAACAACTAACCTTTTTCTCTGCTTTCTCCTTTGGCTTTTCTTCGATCCCCTTCTTGAGTTCTCGCTCCCGTTCCCGTTCTATGTCTCGGTCCTTTCTTTTGTCCCGCTCATGGTCTTTGTCTCGTGTTTGGTCTCTGTCTTTTCCTGAATCTCGCTCTTTGGTTTTTTCTCTCTCTTTATCCTGCTCTTTCTCCTTGGTCCTGTTACGCTCTCTGTCTCGGTCCCGGTGCTTGTCTCTGTCTCTATGCTTGTCTCGGTCCCGGTCCTTCTCTTTTTCTCGATCTTTATCCTTGTCTCTGGTCCTTTCTTTGTCCCGATCGCGGCTCTTGTGGTTATCCTGATCTCTGTCTTTTGTCCTGTCTCTCTCCCGGGTTTTCTCTGGTCTCTCTCGGTCTCGGTGCCGTTCCTTCTCACTCCGTCGGCTCTCCACATGATTGGGCTGGTCTGGATCTTTCTGCTCTGTGCTCACAAGGCTCTCTTTAATCTCCCTCTTCTCCTAGAGATCAAATACACCATTATACATTCTTTCCGTCAGTGGATCCATGCTGTATATTCTGAAGAAAATGCAATATTGCAAAATTCAATGTATTGCTTGTATGGATTTGTTTTGTTTTCCTAAGGTAGTTGCACAAATCTGGCCACCAGATGGCGCCAAGACACAGGTTCTCAAGTGTTCTAATCGTAGGTGTGCGCATTAATTATGTAGACAGACACAAAACAGACAATAAACAGCAAAGGACATTTTTCGTGAGTGCTTTGGATTTATATTTCAGAAACAATTATTCGCTTACCCTAATGCATTACTTTATAGAGTGTTAATCCCAACACTGATGCAGTGGACCGGCCCATACATGGCATGACTGACTAGTTCACGCAAGTATAAAACACACATTTGTCTTACCATCAGTGTACTGAAAAACACAGCGGGCACTTCTTTAAATGTCAGCAGTAACGTAAACCAGTTTTCAGTGAAGCACAACATATCGGCAGCCGATATAATATACTTAGATATGAATATTTCTTTGATTTTTCTTTTGGCTGTTCCTCGTTAAGCAAAATATCTGATGTCGCTGACTGCAGTTATGCATGTAGTCCTGTTTTTCTTGGAGCTTCTCAGTCATAAGCTTTCTTATACACTTCATTGTTTTTGTTGCTGCCTGTACCAATTCAAGACCAGAAAAAAGTTTCCTACATTTTTAAAGAAAGGTTAAAAAATGGAATTCAACCATTTTTCCTTTGACTGAACTGCACCTCATGTTTACAATAATCGTCATGTCTGATTTAACTGTTTTATTGCTTATTATTATTTACTTTTATTGCTAAAATGATCCCAAGAAATCATTCCTGCAAGTTTTAGCTTTCCTTTGTTAGCTAACCACACAGCTAAATCCTGTATAGCTTGTACAGCGCTGTTAAACTAACTTCCAACCCTGCAGTAGCAAGCACTGTACAGAAACAGCAAGAAACAAACATGAACCCTGGTTTCTGTGCAAATGAGCCTGAACCTGTTCCTGTGCTTGAAACACACACAAGGAGATCAAGAATTGACAGAACCCACTTCTACCATTAGGAGCACATGTTCCTCTGTCTCTCTGTCTTACCTCTCGGTTTTCCTTGCCCTGGGACCTCGAGGTGCTGGCTCTTCCCTTCAGGTCCACTTTGTCTCCTGCCAGGACATGCCTGACAGCCTCATCACTGGAGAGCTAGAACGTGAACAGGTGCTCGGTCATTTTAAAAACAACGAGAGTAAGCACAGTGTTTGGAATAAGCTCGGGACCCCTTGTGATCCTTACCAAGATAAAGCTGTAACTGCACATGAATTAATAAACAACCTTCAAGCTGTTTTTGAATATACGTAGCATCCGTGCCCTAACTGTATTCTTTCCTGAATGCCACAGCTTCTTTATATACACACCCAGCTTAGATAAGAACAGCTCCACCAATCTGAGCCTAAGGTAGAAATGCTATGTAGTAATGTTAGGCTTCAAATATGGCTGTAAAAGTAAACATGTTTATTTAGCTTTCAAAGAATATTTGAAAGCCGAGCTCTTTTTAATGTTGGTAATCGCATTTTTGCTGTTTGACCACAAGAACTGTAGTTAGGAACCAAAATAGTTTCCCATTCACTACATCAGCATTGGGAACAGAACTGGTAAGCGCCCCTAAAACATGAAATATATCCTTTCACACCTTGAACAAACTCCCTAACAACTGCAAAGTAAATATGAATTGCTTTTACTAACAAATTTGCATCGTGTTGCCTACAAAGGATGGGTTGCCCTTGAAGCATTTCTTTACCACCGCCTCCTCTGGCTGACCATTCGGGGTTTCAACCTGGATTTGTTGTACAATTGCTGACAACTAATTCCCATTATGTGTAATTCAGCACTGTCTGAAACCCCACCTATTACTAAAGCAGCATCACAAAGCTCCCTGGAACCTCAAAAAGCTCAAGAGATCAAGTCCACCAAGCAAACACACACACACGAGACTCCAAATATAAAGTGTCCTTCCGTTCAGCTGTTTACTAATAACCCAGTAATATAATAATATTCCTCTAGTGCGGCCGATCTTTTCAATAAGATGCTTCAGTGGCTTCTCAGCCGAGCCTGACCTTGTTGAGACAGCATTTGGCGATGGTCTGGAGTAACTCGTTGGTTTTCTCTGGTTCATGGCCAGCCACTATTCGCGCAGGCTTAGCAGCCACAGGCTCACCACTCACCAGCATGACCACATCAATGGCCTTCTGAAGGAAAGCTATCTTTGAGTCTTTATCCTATGAGGCAGAGAAAAAACAGAAAACACGCAATGAATCATCTCACACGTTTCAGCCCTATTTGGATGGAACTACATTTACATAGGGTTCTGGGGTCATTTGCTCTAATAAGAGTTCCTCAGCAATTTGATGTCCTTCCATACTGGTCATGTGGATGTTTGTCTCCACCTCCGACGAGAAAATTACAGGCAGTGCTACATACTGTTTTAACTCAACAAGCTTTGCTCTGATCCTTTTACCGTTGCCTTGTGTTTGGATGCTGCTACTCGCATACATGTTTAAAAAATTTACTTTTCTGCATTGAAAGAGAGAGATCGCAGAAATGTCCTTCAATGCCAAGACCCACGAGCTATTCAACTCATTTGGGTAGCCAATATTAAGTCTTGAAACGTATGCACAAACGTTTGTGAGCACGCACAGACTTTTAATGAAGCGTGGTCTGCGCGCCGTTCTCAAGAGTCAAATTTGCATGGTCTATATATTATGATGCAGTGTAATTGTCCATGCTGCCATTAAGAGTCAATTATAAATCAGCCGGCTGCTAATGAGCTTTGAAATACTGCACTTTGCAAAAGTCTTACGCACTTATATGAAAACCTGCAAACAGGCCTTCCAAAATGAAGTGAAAAATACTCTAAAACGTTTCGTTTCTATGTATTTTTGTTTATTAAACGTCACATCAGTGTCAATGGCTATTGGTGACTTGAGCAAGTTTATAATGATACTAGTCAAACACACTCACACTGGGACAATGTAGAGCCCAAGGCATGCAAACCCAGAGAGGACATGCAACCTCAGGCAAGTCCAAGGTTGGGGTCATACCGGGGGTCTCTGGAGCTGTGAGGCGACTGTGCTACTATATAAATATTTCTCCTTCGTATTTTATCCTGATCAGGGTTGCCTGAGGTCACTAGGTTCAGGCGCAAGTGAACAAGAAGCCATTCAATCACAAGGTCAAGGAATGATCTCTATAAATGAGCTTTCTATTATTTCTACATATAACACTAAAATTTGGAAATCTCAACAATGCCCTTTTGGACAGGTTACATAATGCAGAAAAACATCTTCCACAAAAACAATACATTTCTAGCCTGTCAGACATTTGCACAGTGAATACATGAATCACAACTAACAACCACTATCAATCATGATCATTTCTACAGAAAGAAATTCGTTAAAAGAAACAGCACGCGTGAGCAGAATCACTTACGATGGACGGTGCACCCTGAGGGAGCAGCTCTTCAGTCTTGTGCGTGCATTAGAGAGAGCATCCATTATGCATGCTGCAACATCAAAGCTCTCCGTTTCTTCTGCACGTCACAACGTTTACAAAGGGGTCGGCGTGAAACGTTGCAGCGCGGCTTCCAATACTTCCACTCTGCAGTTTTCTTAAGCAGGGCAACCAAGAGCCAGCAGTCTTCAGAGTTTGAGCCAGAGTTTTATTTACAGGATTACAGAGATAGTAATCCGGGCTCAGATGGTTGGGAGTCAGTGTCACTGACTCCCCACACCTCCACCCTAAGTCTGAGTGGGTTTACATGCAATTAATAATGCAGTCACAGTCAGATTTCTGCAATTATCTGACTATCCAAGTGGTCATGTTAAACCGCATACTCTGATCTCTCTTAAGGTCTAGAAATCAAAGTAAGAAATTTAAAAATCCGATATAGAGAATTGGATTTTACCTCAGTACTTGGATTTCTCAGTGCTTGTATATTCTTAGTCTGATTTCTCAGTTTCTCAGTCTATGCATGCACTCAAACAAAGCTGGCGGAATCAAACATAGCTGCCAGGTCCACTTATCCTAAGAGACCTCGCTTCTTTTGGGCTTGTTTCCATAGACCTGGTTGCTTGTTTCTGTGGTGGGATCTGGCAACCCTTGAATTTAATGCAGCACCAACAAAACAGCTACAAAATACATTTGCGGCGGCTCTGAAATGCAGTAGATGCTCAAGGAAATGAGGAATTTCGTTTAGTTATTAAAGTTTTTAAAGTATTAAAGTATTTACGTCACATCCTTCTGTGAGATTATTGTTATTACTATTATTATCTGATCTATTACCCAAGTACAAGCAAACTCCTTGATTGGATTACTGACAAAATATGATTTTCTTAAATTATAGGATTACTACCTGCAGGTAAACGCTCACTGACTCTTGGCATGCAGCTCTGAATTAGGCTCTGCAGTTCATCACATTATAATATTACGACAGAAATATAAACCGCAGTCAGTTGACTGCCTAGCATCTAGGACTCCCAAGCAGACATCATCCGTTTAATTACTTTAAAAGTGTCTGATTTTACAAATGAAATCGTTTAAAAAAACCTTTATATGAGAGTAAACATTATTCCAGAAAATGGTTTGGATAATGGGAATAACCCATCACCGCAGGGACTCGAGTTTGAGTCATGGCAGTGTCCGGTCAGGCATCACTGGCCTTGTCTGAGGGAGGGTGGAAAGGAGGATCAGTCTTCAGTGCTGCAAGATTGGCCTCTACCCAGCCTGAGATGGACTGGCACCACATTCCAGGTACATGCTTGCCAGGGTTTGGGTTGGCTGGCTCTCGAGTTGCTTGTTGTGGTAAATGTTTAGAAAATGACTCACCTTAACATTGTCTGACTTCATCTCTGCATCACCATAAAGACCCTTCATAAAGCCAGTAGTGCGAATGACCTGGCACAAAATGAAACGCATAACTTAGACACTATACAGTAAAATCCAGCATTAACATAAAGCAGAGGTGAAATCTGAAGAAAAGAAGACATCCCCATCCAAACAATCCAGCTCCATTTAATCCAGCTTATTCAGAAAATAGATCATTCACCACACTCAGCGAGTACTTAATACTAATACCGGATAGCTCAGCCTACGTTCTTTGTTGTGTGACTCCCCCACAAAGTTGGAAACATTCTATTGGTGCCAAATCGATACCCTACCAACTGTGTTCCTTAACAGAAACACAGATTCACCAGACCAGGCTATGATTTTCTAGTCATCATCTGTCCAATTTTGGTCATCCTGTGCCCATTGCCAGCCCTGCTTTCTGTTCTTGGCTGACACAAGTGGAACCTGGTTTATTTTTCTGCTCTTGTAGGGGGTCGGGGGACTTGCATGACACTTATATTAATTAAGATCATAAACAGATAAAGTGTAATATTATTGATTAAATATATTTGGAACAAGTAGACAATGCTTAAGAATTGATTTCATTTTTGTCTGACAATCTTTGAATAAATACACTATATAGACAAAAGTTTATGGACACCCGAAAACATACATCCAAAACATGGGTATTAGTATGGAGTTTGCCCCCACCTACAACAGCCTTTGTTCTTCTAACAGGGTTTTCCATTAGATTTTGGAACATGCCTGTGAGCTCGGCTTCTGATGTTAGACAATAAGCCCTGGCTCACTTTTGGCATTCCGGTGCATTTTCAAGGTTTTGTGTAAGCCAGCCAAGTTCTCAATGAAAGCCTGCAATCCATTTCTCTACAGATTTTTTTAAGGACAGCAGAGCAGAAACTTGGTCAGTTGGACGTGTGTCATAGAGAGTCACTGGGGTATCAGTACAACCCATTCTACTCCCACTGTTTATCTAGGGAGAATCCAAAAATGTCTGCTTGATATTATGAATGTGTTACAAGTGAGCGTTACTGAAAGTGCAGAGCTCAATTAGAAGGGGTGTCCACAAACTTCTGTCTATATAGTGTATTCCACAACAAGCAGTATCAGATAACCTATTCGAATTTTTTTAAATACTACAAGAATATTTTTAATAATATAACACATATAATTAAATATTCCGTTCTTTGTATGTGCTATTCAACAACTTGTACAACACAGTTCACGGTAGCTACCCATGTCATTATTTCCTACCTCTTTTCCGACATCTTGTACTAAGATTGGCTAATAAATCACGCCCGCGCGTACAAGCAGTGCGTTTATTGGACGAGCACCTGCCAATCATAGCGCTCACTGAAGAACACGGGTACTACCATCCAATCCTACACAGAAGGCGGGGTTTTCCGGAATATGGGTACAAATAAAACGCTATTTGTTTATCACAGGTGCCTAGCAACAAAAAGACGCTGCACAGGAACGTATTTAATCTCAAACCATAATTCATGTAAAACAAACATGGAAAACTAGGTTAAATAAACTACACAGTCGACTTTGTAATTCCATACACAGTAAAGACATGTAGGTAACTTGTAGACTACTTACCAAGCTAGATAGCTACCAGGATAAAAGCAGAGATTAATCACTAATCCAGATCGCGCACTGCAGGGCTCAGGCCAGATTAGATAACGTTAACCTTAACGAATAGAACTAGTTAAGGCTGTATTATTATTATCATTATTATATTGCGCACCCGGACAGCTCCAGAAGTATTACACAGCTAACTAGCTAGCTAGAAGCAGATCTACATATTAAAGTGAAACAGCTCACGTTTTAAGAGTCAGACGTGACTCTCTTAAACTGATCAATAAACTGATTACATAACTGATCTGAGATCAGCGGGCGCACACTCACCTCACTCAGTATATCATGCAGATATCTGAACGGCGGTTTGCTCAGCAGTTTCTCAGTCAGAGGAGGCTTCTTTATCACTTTCCCCAGAGTTTCCTGGGTCCTTTTGGTCACGGACACGTTCATGGTCTTCTTTTCGACGCAAATTTCCCACTTTGTGATTTCTAAGCAACTAAACGAGGCAATAAACGTACCGTTACTCAACTGTACCTTCCTGCCCCAGAACGCTCCTCTAGACCGTAGCGCGCATGCGCAATATTCCGTTGTCACGAGCAGTAGCTCACCATGGCAACAGCTAACAACCGTGATTGATTCGTGAGGGTTTCGAAGTCGACTCCGATTCCGTATTTCAGATTAGAGGTGCATATTGAACGTGAAGGAGTCGATTCAGAAAGTCGGTTCCACACAAACTCAACACACAACGCAGCACAATGAATCAACTACATATAAGACACTATTGTAATTATTAGTAATCAAAAATTCTCCAGATTCATTAGGTTCAGTTACCTTAAAAGAAGTAATTTAAAATGTTTGCAAAACATGGATAGTTATACAGTCTATACGTACGACATGATATCCTGATTTATGTTATAAATACTATTATATGGCAGCACCAGCACAAAAGCAGGCTCACCATAATCTGGAAAATTGCTCGTATTGCTCTTCATTGACAGCTCGTGTATTTATAGACCAAATTACCAACCCTGATAAGCATGGCTGCATTACTGACCGGGCCAGTGGGGCCAGCGCCCAGGGGCACTGCAGGTCAGAGGGCCCCGGGGGGCCCTGGCCCAGAACATGTTGCGATGCTTATCAACATTTATGATACATTATATATTTTTATTTCCGAGGGCCCTCCATTTTAAGGATCCTCTGACTATTAGGGACTTTGACCCCAGGGCCTCTTGAGGGCCCTAGCCATGCTTTTGGGCCCCTTATGAAAATGGATGAGGCATTGCGGCACTGCTCTGACTTCGACTTCTGGCTTTTAGGGGTCCTAGGAAAGAGGGGGGCATGTTTTTAGAGGGCCCTGGTTATGAGAGCCCCTAACAGGGGGCCCTAGAGAAGAGCAGGGCATACCATTAGAGGGCCCTTGATCTCCATAGAAGTCGTTTACCATGGCTCCTTGACTTTCTAGGGACCTACAAATTGCTATTTGATGTTCTTTTCATGCCTGACAATATGTCCAACAGTGAGCTCACTTTAAAGGCCAACTCACTCGCTGCAGCATATCCTTCAGATCTGAACATGAGCCTGGCAGATGAATTGATACAATACAAATCATTCACAACAGAAAAAGAAAAATGTCCTAGTAAAATGCTCAAAACCATGATCAATTTGAATTTACAGTCAACCTTTCCAAATGTCTACATAGCACTTAGACTTTTTTTGACTGTGCGTATCACAAATTGTGAAGGGGAGCGTTCATTCCCCAAACTGGCTCGTATTAAGAATGAACTCAGGATTGGGATGCGCCAAAACCGCCTGAACTCACTGTCACTTCTGGCCATTGAATCAGATTTGGTCAGACAGCTTAATTTTGATGAATTAGTGGATGACTTTACAAGAAAGAAGAGTAGAAAGAAACCTATATAAAATAGATTCTTGTGTTAATTATTGACAGGTTGTGTAATGTATTAATTTATTTATGTTTTTGAACTCTTTGCCCAGGGGCCCAGACTATCCTTAATCCGTCCTTGCTGATAAGGTCTTCTAGCACTCAGTAAGAAAGGCTAGACAGTCATTTACATTTTATCCAGAGTCACTTATAACTGACACATCTTGCAATTTGCAATCCAAGAAATTTGAGAGTTAATGTTCTTGCTCAAAGATCCAATCATGGCAGCGCTGGGGCTTGAACTCTGGACCGTCTGGTCAGTAGTCCAGCACCTTAATTTCTGCACCGATGGCTTAGAAATATTTTCTAAAATTTCACATAATTTCAAATAAGCAATGAAATAATGGAAAATAATACTTAAGGCAACCTGTAAGCCATTAGCTTATGATCTGGAACTATGCTTTGAAGAGGATGAATATTTAGTTGGTGCTCGGCCCCACCTGCCCTTACAATGTAGGTGTTGTTTTGTTCTTACAAGCCTAAAAACCTTGTTCAGTGTTACAGCAATAGTTTCCACCCTGGCCATTCATTTTAAGGTAGGGCCTTTTTGTAGATACATGACTGTCCTTTGTTGTGGGATCACAAGCATTTCTAAAACAAATTTTTAGAATGACTACTCCACCTGTACACAGCCCGGCCTGTTGAACATGCTTTTTAAAACAGTAAAGAATTCTGACTTGTGACGGCTGAGCACTACAAGCACACAGGCAGTCAAACAATCCTGTTTTGAAGTGTCTTGCTACATAGCAATGTATTTACATCACAGATCCTGTTTGGTGGGTTTTAAAGCTATAAGGCTACCTACATGACAGTCATTCCTGTCAGACTGGAGACTGAAGCAACCAATCCAGGACTCTTGGTAAGTTTACCTTGGTGAGTTAAACGTTTCTTTTTTCATATTAAGCAGACTGTGTGCAGGTATGATCTCTAGGAATAAGTGTATGCTTAGATTTTTTTTGTCTAATAATGGTCAGTGTTGTGGTAAAAACCTTTTTATGAATATTTTAATTGATTTAAGGTTTAGGTCCATCTTCAAGCCAATGGAAATTAACTCTTACTCAGCAGAAAAGTGTAATCAGATTTTCTGATCGGAGTAACCTTGAACATTGCAGTTATAAACTGTGTAACTATTAAAGTCAGCCACACTACCAGTCAGAAGTCAGAACACACCTAGTTTTCCAGTTTTATTGAGGTTAATGAACAGGTGTGGAACAAAGAAACAATTGGCAATAAGAAAGTCATTGGATTTTTAAGGGAATAAAGTTCCATCTACATTTTTTGACTCATCAAAGCAGCCAGCTTTCGCGGATATACAGTCGAACACCCTCGAGGCATTCTGAAAATCTAATGCCGTTTGTCAAGCTCTTCCCAACACTGTCTTGCACTTGTAGGTGGCTGTGATTTTACCCTTCTGTACAGTTCATCCCAAGTCTGGAAGCTGTGCTGCATCCCATGATTTCAGGCCTAATGCCTTGTTCATGTCTTCTAAGGCAGCTTTTATGTAAGCTGGGGCATTATTATAGCTGTAGGATGAACCCCTGACCAATGAGGGGTAAACCAGAGGGAAATGGCATTGCACTGCAAAATGCTTTTTGGTTCAGGTGCCTTTTTCTCACCATTGTGGTAGCGATATACTACATCCTATAGTACTGCATTGTAATGTTCTAGAGAGTGTACACAGCCTGTTCCAACACAAAGGGTTAGAGAGTAATAATCCTAAAATGTACATTACGTTTCAGATGTCTTAACCTAAACTCTTTTGTAACACCTTTCAGTTTGCTGCTTTCCTTTGTACCATTTCAGGTTATTCAGGAAAATATAATATCAGTTTAGATGTCAATAATACTGAAGAAATGGGATGTTCTAAAACATTCAACTCTTAGTAATGCTTTTATTAAAGTGTTTTAGGAACATCTGTACACTTTCTAAGTAATACCTGCATCTATGAATACCCATTAGCAGACAAACTTGCATAACAACCGTTTTGTCTTCTGGCATCAAAGCATCGATTCTGTGCAATGATCCCAATTCTTTCTATACATATACTCAAGACTAAACCTGGTCTAAAGAGAAAAAGAAACAGAACAATGAGATGTGTACCTGCCTTAAAAAAACCAGTTTGTCATGTCTAACAGCTCTCTCGCCCTTTAACGGCTACAAGCTTAGTTTTGAAAACACATAATATCGATCACTGATTGGTGCTGGGTAGAAAAATGCAAATGATTTTGTAACCACTAACACTGTGCTCTGTTCACAGGAATCATGGCTCAGTGGTGCCTCTGTGTGTCTGTATTACTGCTCTTGTTATGTAGTGATGTGAGCACTCAGAAAAAAGACAAAAAGAAAGTGGCCTCTCCTCTCGCTAGAGGTAAGGGCATCGAGCCACATGCATATTTGAAGACTATGGTTTTTGTGAGGCCTTTGAACTTACTGCCATGTTTAGGTTTCATTAAAATGCATTATTCATCATAAAAACAAAAACTTTCATTCCACAAAACATGTCATTTGATCGGGGGGTGTCCAGACAGTTTTAAGACAGTGTGTGAATAACTATGACAGTGGATATGTTTAAAATCATAGACTTTTAGTGCTAGCTTTCTTTAATGTCGCATTAAAGGCTATATTCACAACTGACACACAAGGTTATTACTGTATCAAACACACTGCTCATGGGGCCAATTTAGATTGACCTGTTTAAACTAATGCATGTTTTTGGAAAGTGGGAGGAAACCGGAGCACCCGAGCGAAGCCACATGGACATGGGGAGAACATACAAACTCCACACAGGTGGAATCTGGGGTCGGGAAGAGAATATTTCTCCGGTGTATCATAAATTAATTGAATAACAGGAATAAATATGCAAGAAATGAACATGTAGCTATAAATAGGTAAAAACTAGTGTAAAAAAGCATGAAATCATGTTCTAAAAAATGCTAATCAATTCTTAAGTAACCCTGAATGTTGTGATTTTTAATGCTGTGATTTTGTGATTTATAATCAGAAAGTGAACTGCAATTAAGTATGTGTTCAGGGAGACACTGGAAGATTTCAAACTAAGCATTAAAAATAGATTTTCCCTGTGACTTATCGGCCCACATGTAGGAGAATGATGGCCGATTCTGTACACCAGCAGTCCTGCTGCAGTTTATTCCTGTGTCTCAATGTTACTCATTTGGACCGTTCCTTCTTTAAGGTTGGGGAGGCTACATCGACTGGATTGAGACCTATGAAGATGGTTTGGCCAAAATGCGAGAGAGGTATCAATATCGCATTCACGTCAAATCGAAGTCACTGTACATGAGAAAATTGACCAGCGATTGAAACGTGTGTGTTCAATTTCTCACCACAGGAATAAGCCTCTGATGGTCATTCATCATTTAGAGGAGTGTCCATATTGTAAAGGTTTGTGACGTTCACCTTACAGTGTTTTTCATGAATCATATTTGTTAATGTATTCGTTTTATTTTTGCTTGTTATGCCTTCCTTGTATAAATAGTCACGTCTTAAAAATATATATAACATCCATTTGAGCAATGTCCCGACTGTATACAGTATATAATATACGGTGGGGCAAAAAAAGTATTTAGTCAGCCACTGATTGTGCAAGTTCTCCTACTTAGAAAGATGAGAGAGGCCTGTAATTTTTCATCATAGGTACACTTCAACTATGAGAGACAAAATGAGAAAAAAGACAATCCAGGAAATCACATGTAGGATTTTTAGAGAATTTAAATGTAAATCATTGTGAAAAATAAGTATTTGGTCACCCACAGCAAGCAGAGATTTCTGTCCCCCTGCTTAAGCCAGTACATGTCCAGGCCCGTCTGAAATTTGCCAGAGAGCATATGAATGATCCAGAAGAGGATTGGGAGAATATCATGTGGTCAGATGAAACCAAAATAGAACTTTTGGTAAAAACTCAACTGGAGGAAAAAGGATGCTGAGTTGCATCCCAAGAACACCATACCTACTGTGAAGCATGGGGGTGGAAACATCATGCTTTGGGGCTGTTTTTCTGCAAAGGGGACAGGACGACTGATCCGTGTTAAGGGAGGAATGAACGGGGCCATGTATCGTGTGATTTTAAGCCAAAACCTCCTTCCATCAGTGAGAGCATTGAAGATGGAACGTGGCTGGGTCTTCCAGCATGACAATGATACCAAACACACCGCTCGGGCAACGAAGGAGTGGCTCCGTAAAAAGCATTTCAAGGTTATGGAGTGGCCTAGCCAGTCTCCAGACCTCAGCCCCATAGAACATTTGTGGAGGGAGTTGAAAGTCCGTGTTGCCCCAAAACATCACTGCTCTAGAGGAGATCTGCATGGAGGAATGGGCCAAAATACCAGCTACAGTGTGTGCAAACCGAAGGTTATGTTACAAAGTATTGAGTTGAACTTTTGTTATTGACCAAATACTTATTTTCCACCATAATTTACAATTACATTTTTTAAAAAATCCTACAATGTGATTTCCTGTATTTTTTTCCCTCATTTTGTCTCTCATAGTTAAAGTGGACCTATGATGAAAATTACAAGTGGGAGAACTTGCACAATCAGTGGCTGACTAAATACTTTTTTGTACAGTACAGTATATTATAAATCATATATATAGTACTGTGCAAACGTCTTAGGCCACCATTAGTTGTGCTGTTTTAGCAATGGTACAATGACCATATATAATTATTTCTCAGTCTCTTTATTAGAATACAACCAGAAAATACAGGACATTTGCAGTATTAAACAACTGAATATTTGAAAACCAATAGCAGCATCTGAAGCTTCATTGGGATGCCAAGTTGACCCTTCTACAGTCTGAAGAAGCTTGA
This sequence comes from Ancistrus triradiatus, assembly GCA_025084515.1. Lineage (NCBI taxonomy): Eukaryota > Metazoa > Chordata > Actinopteri > Siluriformes > Loricariidae > Ancistrus > Ancistrus triradiatus. Next base: position 226,542 of record JAJAGP010000774.1, on the reverse strand, counting down.
TCAGAAATGGTATTTTTGGAAGGGCAGCAGCCAAGAAACCACTTTTGGAAGGAGAACAGGATGAAAGGCTAAGATATGCTAAAACTTACAAAGATTGGAAAGAAGATCAGTGGAAAAGAGGATTATGGAGTGACGAATCCAAGTTTAAAATTTTTGGGTCCAATCCTTGACAACATGTTATGTATGGTCATTATAGCATTGCTGAATGAACAAATCTAATGATGGCCTAAGACTTTTGCACAGTCCTGTATATCTTATATCAACATATACTAGATATATAGATAGATAATCCATATAATTATGAGTATACTACTCAGCTGACGTCCTAATAATGATTACTAATGTTACTCTGTGGTGTTTGTGCATCCAAGTCGCATAACGCATGATATCACTGAACGTATTGTATATTCATTCATAATCCAACTTGAGGGAGCCAGGGTATAAGTACTGCTCCCTAAAGTGTATCTGTCAAATATATAGTGTACGTGTGTGTGTGTCTTTGTATTATTATTATTATCTAATACATACTTTCTTTTTTTCCTCTGATACCTACAGATCTTAAAAAGGCTTTTGCTGCAAACAAAACTATCCAAAAGATGGCCCAAATGGATTTCGTCATGGTTAATATAATGGTAAAACACTTCTCACAATATAACAAAGTATGTGACATGACCTGATTATTGATCACTCTACCAGATCATATGAGAAGTGATTTTGTGTGGATTTAGTGATTTCCTATTTGAATTAATACCTTTGTTTAATTAGCATAATCCTAGTACATCTCCAATGTCTGAACCCTTAAATGTATTTATTTTTTTTTATTGTGGGAATGTAGACTGAGCTACTGTACTTCTGTAGAATGGTCCAAATAAGTTAACAGCGACAGGTTTTAATATTTTTCTAATCCAGTTTTACTGTTTGCAGAGTGAGACCAAAGATGCTAATCTGGCTCCTGATGGTTACTATGTTCCTAGAATTCTCTTTGTTGGTGAGCATATTCATCCACAATGTATTGTCCATTAAATGTCAAACTGCAAATGTACTCCCTTTGGATTTCATCGAACATGTTTGTTTTCCTCATCCAGATCCCTCTATGACTGTGCGAGTTGACATCACTGGCAAGTACAGAAATCGCAAGTACACCTACGAGCCTGAGGACTTGGACTTGCGTGAGTTTCAGACCTATTGTTGCCTTGCACCTATAATACTTAATAGTACTGCGGGCATGGTCTACTTTTTTATTACATGAATATTGCGGATTGAAACTGTATTCTTGAAGCTGTACAGCACCAACACTATCTGTTGTGCCACTTCTACTCTAGTACCAGTACTACATTACTTAAGCGCTTTATATATATTTTAATTAACTGAATGGCTTGAACTTGTTTGGAAGAAAAACCCTATCATGTGTTTGTCTCAAAACTTAAATCAGGTAGTTAGTACAATGTCCTTCGGGGTAGAACAGGATGAAGCAGAAAACAACAAAGCAGCACAAGAACAGAAAAATTCAAGACTGTTGAACTAAATAAGCATGAGCTGAGTTATCATCGGAGAGCGACATTTTAAGACATAGACAAACAGTGGCAGTAGAATGGGTTGTACTGATACCCCAGTGACTCTCAATATGACCCATTTATAGGTCCAACATGTCAACTTTCTGCCCTGCTAACATTGTCTAACATCAGAAGCCGACCTCACAGTCATGTTCCAAAATCTAGTGGAAAGTCTGTTTAGAAGAACAAAGGCTGCTGTAGCAGCACAGGTGGGAGGGCTAATTTTTTGGGTGTCCATAAACTTTTGTGTATAAACAGTAAGTTTTGCTGATGGTATCTGAACGAGTTATAGCCCTGGGACTTTGAATAGTTTGTGGCTTCTGGCTGGACTTTATTTACTTAGCTATTCCCCACATACGAATTGTTTTTTGTTTTTGTTTTTTTGATAAAGGTGTATGAGAGAAGGATGATGTCCAAAATACAATAGTCTTGCTATGTGGTGCTAAGAAAGCCTAAACCATCTTACTCTGAAGAGCAGAGACATTTTCACAGTAGCATAGCCAGCAATTTGGTTTTGGGTGGGCTTTGACAAAAGTGGGTGGGCACAGTTTTCACAGTTCTTGAATAAGCAAAACATAATACAATTAAATTATATAAAACTGCTTTGCACAATTGATATGACCTATTTGCACAATAAAGACCGACTATAGTATGTCATTTATCACAACCGTTGATTCGTTGGCACTGACTGGCTCAATCCCAAATTTCTTTCTGTCAGACTCAGAGTGCACTAAGTAGCCTATTGTAGGTAACCAGTAATTCAAAGTGCATGTAGTGCACCTACGTAGGGAGCAGAAAGTCGTTTGAGATAGAACCTTAACTCGGTCATGACTCCGGAGCAGGAAGTCGTTTGAGGTAGAGCCGTGTTTCAACAGCATTTTTTAATGAATGCACAAAAAATGGCGATAGTGGTGTTTTTGTTTCAGGTTTCACTGGGTAGGCCGATGATTCCTCTTGGTGGGCAATTATCCACCCCAGACCACCCGTAGACAAGCCCCTGCATTTTCATTTGGGGGGAATTTGGGGTTCAACGACATTAGACATATTAGAGTTTCAATTTAAGAAAGCTAGAAGAAATCCTTCAACTTATTTTTTGAGTCTTATCTTTGTCTGAATCAAAAAATTGTTTTATGGTTTCCTTTGCCTATTCTTTTGCTTACCATGACTACTTTGCACAACTCCAGAACATCATCAATAGGAAACGTGTTGACCTAACGATCTGTGTTTATTTCTAGTGGAGAAGAACATGGAGAAAGCAAAGGTCCTGCTTAAAACCGAGCTGTAGTGAGATCAGCCCACTGTCACATGGATCAAAATGTTCAGCGTATGAGACTGGATCACGTTTTCCACAAGTCCTCTCCAGAACAGCACATTTGAATAAAAATGAGCTTTTTGATTCCACGTTCTGATAACTTGTGATTGTTTTTCACCACTCACACCAAAGACTTAAATTATTCACATACTCCATTATAATCACATAACATATTAGCCTTTCACCCTGCTCCCCTTTTGAAAAAGTTGCCTCTTGCCTGCTACCCTTCCAAGACCATTAATGATCAAGATTCTTCGGACTGTACAAGGGCCAACTTGGCATCCTGATGAACCTCCAAGATGCTGCTATTGCGCAAGTGTAAGGGGAGATCACACAAATATCGGCCACTGTTGCCTATAGAAGCTGTTTTTTTCTTCAGATTTTTTGCCCTATTTTTAATACTGCATACAAATGTCCTATATTTCACAGTTGTACTCTAATAAAGAGACTGAGAATAATTATATATGGTTATTATACCATTGCTTAAACAATCGTATAACTAATCTAATGGTGGCTTAAGACTTTTGCACACTACTGTACTTGAGATAGAAAAACTGATACTTATTATTTTTTTAATTGTAAGAGCCTTTAAACAAGCTGATCAGTAGTGTGAAATGAATATAAGGTGTCTGTAATATCTCTCTCTCACCAGTGGAGGGCACTATAACATGCATTATCGACACTTTCTAATATACAGTAGTTCAAAAACGCGTAATCAGTTTTACTTTATTTTAACTTATAAGAGCAAAATTCACACATTGCAGGAATTTATTGATCTAACCCTCCTTTTTCATTTTTTACGTTGTGCAAAAGTTCGTACTCGGCTGGCCAAATTGCGTTGTGTTTTCTTAATTAGGAAAAGTGAACCCGATCTCTCTGCAACTATCCAACTTAAGTAGACGACCCTATTACAGCTGAGTACTTTGTGTACTACATTAACTAGTAATACAATCATTAGTATTTTACCCCCTAGATGACTGATATCTTGTGTGCTGGCTAAAGTGAAGAGTGAAGGTTTGGTCTCGACTTTTGCAAGAACACAACAACTCACCTCTTATTCCGCCACATCAAATCCTCCCCCAACTTTAATGCTGATGCCCCCCTATCATTCCAAACTATCCTTTATAATTAGGACCCCACCTGACACCCTGAAGATGCACCTGGTTCCTCACCAGCCCGCTCCGCTTCTCTAGCTTTTCATTTCCTGCATACCAAACTGATTCATTAATGGTCATCCCATATTTTCCTGAGATGGAATGAAATTCAGCTCATGATTTGATACATCAACCGATTATATGTTTACTCCTGCTAGCAAATGAATGCCAACCTACAGGTCACAACAGAAGCTGGGGTTAGCTTGCTAATTTACACTAGCTAACATGGCTAACTAATATCATTTGAGATTACTTTCCATATTCTAAAGGCTGGTGACGTTAGGTAGCTAACAGGATTTAGTTGTGAATCAAACTTGTCTCCTGGTTAGTTAGTTTATGACCTGTTACTTAGACAGTAAAAAGCTCGTGATGTTCATTCTCTGTTTTGGCTCCATGATCTACAAAGTAGACAAAATGACCGTATGTGTGCTGTGCAGTGAAAGCAATAGAGAAAAGAGTATACAAAAATGTATTTTATTATATAATTAAATAATTATTTAATTTAATTATTATATTATTTAATTAAATAATTATGTAATTCCACCACCATCACAGTTGATTGATTAATTTAATTAGCTGAATGATTGTAATAAACCATTGATTAGCTGAATAAACATAATTAGGCATTGATTAAATGAATCATTTGCACTATTTGTGGAACTGAACAAATTGTGTATTATATTGTAATTACAAATACAATAATGCCTTGAGGGGAAAATTGAAAAATATAGTTTAACAGATGAAAAGTGAAAAAAGTGGAGAAAAAAAAAGAATATTACCAAACTTTCAACCAAGTTTTCAAGATGAATTGGAACTACTGGACAAACTGAAGAGGGAAATTTTAGTGGACTGTGGTAGCCTAGTGGTTAAGGTAATGGACTATGGACCAGAAGGTTCAGGGTTCAAATCCCACATCTACCACTGTTGGGTCCTTCAGCAAGGCCCTTAATTGCTTGGACTGTATCAATTGTAAGTCGCTCTGGATAAGGGCGTCTGCTAAATGCTCTAAATGTTATCCTGTCTGGGAATTCACTGGGCACAGATTGAAGCACAGCCAGGACAGAACGACCACAGGGTTTCGTATCTGCAGCATGTTGCAAGCCCAGCTCTGGTCCTCAGGAACTGCTGCTACTAGAAGGATAAATAAATAAATCTAAAGATAGATTAAGACTGACCAACCTGTATCTTTAGGAAAAAGATTAAGTGTTGAAACGTGATCATTACTCCCCGCACAGTCTCCTGGCTCATTCACTTTCCATACTCGCTTAACCCCGTTCAGGGTCACGGCAAGCACATGCACGCAAACACACTCACTCGCTCACACTGGGACACTAGAGATGCTAGTTGACATAACGCATGTCTTTGGAATATGGAAGGAAACCATAAGTGTGAGATCCACTGGTCACTGAAAAACAGTTACGTCTACAAAAGTCTGTGAACATTCCAGACGTCATGAACATGAAAATATTTACTATTTGATTATTAAATCATTTATTATAAGAGAGTTAACACAGACAGTACCAGTCAAAAGTTTGGACACACCTTGGACTCACTCAATGTTTCTTCTTTATTTTTATTATTTTCTACATGTAACATTGATATTGAAGACAACAAAACTATGAAGAGCCATGTATGGAATTATGTAGTAAACATCAAAGTGTTAAATGAACTGCAATATGGTTTATACTTTAGATTTTCCAAAGTAGCCACCTTTTGCTTTGATGGCAGCTTTGCACACTCTTGGCGTTCTCTCAGTCGGCTCTAAGGTAACCACCTGGAACTGGTTTCAATTAACAGGTGGGCACTGTCAAGAGTTACCTTGAGAACTTTCATATCATCTTAATGTATTTGCGACCATCAGCTTTGTTGGGCAGAGATATGAAACACAGAATCTAAAGTATAAAATGTATTCTAGTTTGTTTAACATTTTTGTTTACTACATGATTCCATATGTGTTCCCTCATAGTTTTGATGTCTTCAATATTAATCTACAATGTAGAAAACATTAAAAAATAAGGAAAAAACACTGGGTGAGAAGGTGTGTCCAAACTTTTGACTGGTACTGTACTTGGAGAAAATTGTGTTTTTTCATTGCAGTGCCTAACTTCATATTTTCCAAAAGTGGCAAAACCTGGTTATTACATTCAGGGTCTAAGGTGTCCTGACATCAAAAAATCAAAATCAGTTTTATTTCTATAGTGCTTTTTACAGTGGAGCGTTGTACAATGTTCTATTTTCTATCTTTTATTATCTAAGCCCAAGCCCAAAATCGAGCAAGCCTATGGCGACAGTGGCAAGGAAAAACTCCCTAAATGTTTTAAGGAAGAAACTTTGCTAGGACCAAGACTCAAAAAGGTTAGATGGCAGCTTAGGTGATACATAAGAATTATTATTAAGTTTTAATAATAAAATGAAACAAAGCATGTACACTATAGGTAAAGAATGAATAAAGTTCCAGAAGTAAAACGTTATTTCGAACTATACCAAAATGTGATATACAAAATATTTCCCTGCGTGGAACATAAACCAAGTACAGCATTAAACAAAAGCTGATTGTCTTTATTGGACTTCCATCTGGAAGACAGCACATTTGGGATGGATATCTGGACTGCGGTGGAACCACAGCTGCATGCTGGGAAACACACAAATCACACTGATCAGGAAATGGCCCTCACAGAATGTGCTTGGCAACGTTCATTTCAAATTCAATTTGAACTACACAGCAAAGCAGAAAATTAAATTGTCAGAGGAAATCCGTGAATAAAAGATGTCTGTTCCGAGTGTGCATTTTCAAGGAACGTGTGATGGAGTGAGTTCCAATCGCCTGCCTCATTTACAGGCACCTCTCCATTTCTGTAGCAACAGCTTCTTGTGTGCTTTTAAAAATCGACAATGTTTTTAAGGAAGTGGCCTCCAGCAGACATCTTCACGTCAAAACAGAACCGAGGCAAAAGCTATATTTTAATATTCACCCGAAGCTCAATCTGTTAGACACACAGACGATCTCCCAGGCAGAGCATTCAATCAGACGCTCCAATCCAGGGACGTTTTCATATCATGGTGACATGTGCATTCTTTTCCCCCGAAGGTCATATCACATTGTGTTTAAGGTGTATTACACACTAGTCCTCCTTTCGCCAAGCTTTTCGGTATTGTACGATAGCTTTGCCGTCAAAATATCAGATCAGATATTTCTTTGTGATCTCTGCTCCATTTGTGGAATGATGACAGTGGTTGGGTATAAGGACATGTACAGTGGGGCAAAAAAGTATTTAGTCAGCCACTGATTGTGCAAGTTCTCCTACTTAGAAAGATGAGAGAGGTCTGTAATTTTCATCATAGGTACACTTCAACTATGAGAGACAAAATGAGGAAAAATGCAGGAAATCACATTGCAGGATTTTTAAAGAATTTAGTTGTAAATCATGGTGGAAAATAAGTATTTGGTCACCCACAAACAAGCAAGATTTCTGGCTCTCACAGACCTGTAACTCCTTTAAAAATATCTTCTGTCCTCCACTCATTACCTGTATTAATGGCACCTGTTTGACCTTGTTATCTGTATAAAAGACACCTGTCCACAGCCTCAAACAGTCAGACTCCCAAACTCAACCATAGCCAAGACCAAAGAGCTGTCAAAGGACTCCAGGAAGAAAATTGTAGATGGTACAACTCTAGCAATGGGTTTCTCCTTACTGGAACCTAGTTATTCCTTTTCTTCCTAAATTTGGTAGCCAGTTGGAGTGTTCTCCTGGCATTCACCAGATTTATGAAACAGATGGTGAAGTGTGACTCCAGAACTCTGCCCAGGGGTGTGCTTTTCATCATTACATACAGTAGATGATTCATTAAGTTCTCAAAAAATATAACATTTCTTCAAAGGCATATTAAAGCTCGGTATCCTGTAGAGAAAAGAAATGATTGCGCACATCACAGAGCACTTTGTTAGGAACACTACACAAATACTGAGTGGCTCCTCCCTTTGCTCTAAAAACAGCCTCGATTCTTCATGGCAGAGATTCCACAAGATGTTGAAAACATTCCTTTGAGATTCGGCTCCGTGTTGACATGATTGTATCAAGTAATCCGTGCAGGTTTTTTCAGCTGCACTTTCATTCTGCGGATCTCTCGTTCTACCACATCCCAAAGGTGTTCTAATATATTCAGATCCGGTGACTGGGGAGGCCACTGAAAACAGAATTCAGGTTGAGATTATTGTTTATTTGTGACATGGTGCATTATCATGTTGGAGGTAGCCATTAGAAAATGGATCAATTGTGGTCATGAAGGGATGCACATGGTCAGCAACAGTACTGGAACAGGCTGTGGCATTCAAGTTATGATTGGCCCAAAGTGTGCCAAAGAAAACATTCCCTATACCATTACACCACCTCCACACTGCACCAGCCTGGACTGTTTACCCAAGGCAAGTTGTGTTTGTGGATTATTGCTGTTGGCACCAAATTCATCTGTGATTGGCTGAGTAGATGACTGCATGAATGAGTAGGTGTACTGGTGTCCTATACACAGCTTTTGTTACTGACAAACACCCTGTACCTATATCCACAAAACCTTGGCGTTTAGAAGATGCCCTTTTCCGATGAGACTTACAACTGACACAATATTTATCATGTAAATCTAGTATTACTATACGACTTATTAATTAAATAACTTTTTAATTCTACATATAACATATAGGAAACCCAAGCAGATTTGGGAGTTTTTCTTTGCCACTGTCACCCTAGGCTTGCTCAGTCTGAGATTGGCCTTGGATAATAGAAGATAATAGAAAAGTGTAAAGCTGCTTTGAGACAATGCTCCAGTGTAAAAAGCAGTATAGAAATAAATCTGACAATTGTGGGTTTAAGGCCTTGCTTAAGGACCAAAAGTGGTAGTGCTGTGACTTGAACCTTCTGGTTAATAGTCAACCTGAAATGGGTCTCTGTTTATAAAAGAATGATGAACGTCCAACAGACAACAGAAGTAATAGATGATTGGAAAGTAACAGTACTTTACACCACTGCAGATATGCTTGGCCATTGCATGATCTTCAAACTCAACCCATAAAGCACCCAAAGAGCATTTTCAGTGCTAAAGTTTCTTGCCAAGACTTCAAAACTCTGAAGACAGGCTATGATTGGACACATGACTGGTCAAACCTTGTATATTTAATGAAAAATATAGTGTTTGTGACTGACAAACTGTCTGCGATTACGTTGAAAGGTGAAAACCTTCTATTACTCGCATCTGAAAAGAGCCCCTGTTTATAAAGGGAGCTTTATAAATGTCAAGCTAATGTTTCTAAGTGCACCCAGTGTGGCATTTCTCACCTGCAGATAAAACGGGAGAAGGTACAGTTGCACAAGCAACTCATTTAAGACTTCTCTTTTGCGCTCAGAGATCTTTGACAAGGACACGAGCCCATTAACGGCTATTCCTGCCCCGCTCAGACAATTTAGATATTCAAATATCTGCCGCTTAGCACAAACTGCTTGCGATGAATAGCTGAATTGGTAATGTGTTATTAATCTCTTCCTCTCTTTTCTCACCACGGCACTGCCGGTGCGAGTTCCCTACGCTCTGGTCCGTGTCTTAGAGTTAGAAGGGCAGATGGGCCATTCATACAGGAAGGTCAAAATGCAAATTTGGTCCGTTCCTCCTCTGCACTCCCCAACCCCTTTCCGTTCTCGTGAATAGAGACGAGGTTCTGTTTTTAATTATTCTGTCATCTTCAAAGAATTCGTCCGTCAAAACTGTTTGGCACCTGAGAAAGCTTGAGCTCTTAAGATAAATGCTATTCATTTCTGTGACAGTGTATCTTTCTGCCTCTTAAACAACCCGTCGTCCATCCTGCCACTTTGGATACTCTGTAATTACTCTGGCCTAATTACAGTACATCAGTCTGCCAGCGGCTGGTGGCAAATAATTGGTGACACCGATTCATTTATACAGACTCCTAAGGTACTGCAAATTAGCTTTTTGCTGTGAGTGGAATCATTTTTTTTCCCAGTTTCTTTCTAATAGATCCTTTCTATGATAAGTTCCTCATAGAATTTTATCCTAATCTCTGGCCACTGTGATTTCAACATAATTGTAATTATCATGGTCATTAACACATTGCTCTGAAAATAAAAAACCCTTATTCTCCAAACTCTTTTATAAAGGAAAACCTCATTCTTCTGTGGACTCTAACTCCAGGTCAGGGTTGACTAGGTGGTTGGGGGTCCATAGCCTATCCTGGGATTCAAAAGAGGTGCAAGGCCATTACAGGGTTGAGTAGGGGTCACTGTTGCAGTACCAAGAGATGACCCCCACCCCCACCCCCAACTGACCTTCCCACCCTCAGACAGGACCTGAACATGGGTTGCTCTGGTGGTTGGCTAGTGCCGTTTTGAACGTCCCTCAGTACAGGAGTGTGATGTTTAACATCCACATTATGTTCTGTGAAGCAGGACACCGACCGAAATGGACATTGACCAGACATTACCATAGTCTCAAAACAGATGGACTGTGATGGCTTAGTGGTTATGGTACTGGACTATGAACCAGAGGGTTCAGGGTTCAAAAATCCACCTCTGCCAAGCTGCCACTGTTGGGTCCTTGAGCACGACCCTTAACCCACAATTGCTTGGATTGTAAGACTGTATCAATTGTAAGTTGCTCTGGATAAGGGCATCTGCTGACATAAATGTAAATGTAGATATTACCATAATCTGAAAACATTTAGTTCAGTACTGTTCAGAACAATACATTAATCACCTTTGTATATTTTGTACCACTTACCGAATATGATGATGAATGATGTCATGTTGTTTTCTGCCTTTCCACACTGCTATTCTGTTTTCTGTCAGCAGGGTTCGCTCGTACAAGCTTTCTGTCATTCAAACATGATTAGACATATTGTATATCGGACAGATTTTTATTTCCTGTTATAATTCTTAAGACCTTGGTCGATAAAGCAAACAGACGTTAATCAGATGGACGTTAAAGGGTGCACACCTGTAAATGTTTTATAAAGTAAAAACGTCCATTCATATTTCAACCAGTGACCAGCCTCCTCCTTATACAACATCACTGATAACAGACAGATGCTGTACATCATTTAGTGTTGCAAGTTTAAAGTAGGATTAAAGTGCCACCTACTGACGGTCTGAAACATGGTGGATTAGCAGGGTAGGATTCATTACTGGCAGGATATTTGTCATATTTTAAGCTTGGCGAGGGCGGCGGCTTTTGAAAGAAATGAGGTTGGCAAGATAAGGGGGGGGGGGGGGGGGTGGGGGGGGGGGGGGGGGGGGGGGGGGGGGGGGGGGGGGGGGGGGGGGGGGGGGGTGACAAAACGAGGTTATACTGTATTTATTATTTCATAAATTACATGATATACTAAAAACTTTATTATAATATACACAGCGGTGCTTGAAAGTTTGTGAACCCCTTTAGAATTTTCTATATTTCTGCATAAATATGACCTAAACAATCATCAGCTGTTTCACCACAAGTCCTAAAAGTAGATAAAGAGAACCCAGTTAAACAAATGAGATAAAAAAATATTTGGTCATTTATTTATTGAGGAAAATGATCCAATATTACATATTAGTGAGTGGGTAAAAGTATGTGAACCTCTAGGATTATTAGCTAATTGAAGTTGAAATTAGAGTCAGGTGTTTTCAATCAATGGGATGACAGTCAGGTGTGAGGGGGCACCCTGTTTTATTTAAAGAACAGGGATCTATCAAAGTCTGCTCTTTCACACAGCACACGTTTGTGGAAGTGCATCATGGCTTGAACAAACCAGATTTCTGAGGACCTCAGAAAAAGAGTTGCTGATGCTCATCAGGCTGGAAAAGGTTACAAAACCATCTCTAAAGAGTTTTGGACTCCCCAATCCACAGTCAGGCAGATTGTGTACAAATGGAGGAAATTTCAAGACCAAAGACAAAGAGTGGTCGATCACTCCAAGAGCAGGCGTGTAATAGTTGGTGAGGTCACAAAGGACCCCCAGGGTAACTCTAAGCAACTGAAGGCCTCTCTCACACTGGCTAATTGCTTAATGTTCATGAGTCCACCATCAGAAGAACACTGAACAACAATGGTGTGCATGGCAGGGGCTGCAAGGAGAAAGCCACTGCTCTCCAAAAAGAACATTGTTGCTCGTCCTGCAGTTTGCCTAAAAGATCACGTGGACAAGCCAGAAAGCTATTGGAAGAATGTTTTGTGGACAGATGAGACCAAAATAGAAATTTTTGGTTTAATGTTAAAAAAAAGCATTATGTTTGGAGAAAGGTAAACACTGCATTCCAGCATAAGAACCTTATCCCATCTGTGAAACATGGTGGTGGTAGTATCATGGTTTGGGCCTGTTTTGCAGCATCTGGGAAGGACGGCTTGCCATTATTGATGGAACAATGAATTCTGAATGATATCAGAGAATTCTAAAGGAAAAATGTCAGGACATTCTGTCCATGAACTTGAATCTCAAGAGAAGGTGGGTCATGGAGCAAGACAGTGATCCTAAGCACCCACAAGCCGTTTCTCTACCAAAGAATGGTTAAAGAAGAATAAAGTTCATGTTTTGGAATGGCCAAGTCAAAGTCCTGACCTTAATTCCAATCGAATGTGTGTGGACGGAGCTGAATATATATCACCTATATATGATATATACAGTATATGTAAAAACTCCTTGGTTTATATACATTCAACCTACGACTGGGTTTATTGGAATGTAACTCCATCATAAACTGGGAGCACCTGTATGTAACACACCTCTTCTAATTAGTGATCGCTTTTATTTTAGTCATACGTACTACTACCGATTTCTAACATGAGCATATACAGGTATGGAATCTGCACAGACACACAGTGACAGTAGAACGGGGTTTAGACTGAACAAACACCCAGTCACTCTCATCTGACACTTTTATAGGTTTCCACCTCCAACGAGTCGCTTCATCAACTTTCTGCAATCATTCATTGATTTCATTTTCATACCTTTCTTCACACATACGTGTGAGACACACACACACACACAACACACACCACACACACACACACACACACACACACACACACACACACTTTGCTTCACTATCTATGTGGGGACCTGCTCATTGACATAATGATGATTACTGCAGTTAATTACTATTACAACCTACTCCTAACCCTAACCACAGTAATCTAAAGAATATTAGACATTTTGGGTCTTTTAAGTTTAAAAAAAAAAAAGTTGCCATTTCCGTACATAAGCAGATTTCCTCATGAGGGACCAGCCAGATGTGAGATGTCAAATGTCAGATATTTGTATCATTGTAGGGACTCTGTAGTCCCCACAATGTAATATAAACACGACCCACACAGACACTTTAGAGATACCAATCTACCTAATGCATGTCTTTGGAATGTAGGAGGAAACCAGAGTACCCAGAAGAAAATTGAGGGAGACCATTCAAGCATCACACACCTAGAGTCTGGGGCCCAAGGCCAAGAACTGAACCAATGATGAGACGACTGTGCTAACCACTTGTGCCACCATGCTGCCCTAGTAATCTGCTCTGCCCTCCTAAAAAAACGATCCATAACGAATTGGTTTGCCAACTTTTGACATAATACTTGGCTTGCTTGCACAGATCCCTGACCCATCAGGCACCTTTGAGATGAATTGGAATTGCCAGTGCCCGAACTCACAGTAATGTTACAAAATCGTCGCAGCAAAAGGAGACTCCACTAACACCCGTGTTTTAGATCTAATCTTGGAGAGTCCATAATCTACTTAAAGTAGACATAGCGGGTGTTCCACCTACCACGTGTTTGCAAATTTAGAAATTCGAAAAAAAGCCCAAAATTTGAACAAACACCCCAATAATCGCAAAAAGGATAGGTCAAGGTGGAAAAGTTAGAATATCGCTAAAGCCGAGCCGAGATGACCCGGTAAGGTGACGGAAAACAGGTTAATAAACGATGACATTCAAGCTGTGATTGACAGATCAGATCACATGGTTCAGTTCCACCTGATTCAGACCAAAAACAAACTGAGTAACTCCCTCCATTGTTGTTGTTTTTGATACCACCCCTAATTGGTGCTAGACTATGTCTTCCTAAATTTCCTTCGCATAACTGTAGTGGATGGAAACACGGCTTTTTCCTGCCAAATTTCTTAAAAGGGCCTAACATTTGTGATACGTTTGAATGGAAACCTGGTCAACATCAAATTCAGTTACTACTATGAAGAGGCAACAGCATAAATAATTTTGAACCAGTGAATTGCCCAGAAACATTTAAATCTAGCTTGTTTAACCACTGAACCAATTTATCTGACCTATTTTTCTCTGTAAGGCTCTGATTAAAGCATGATTTCATTTATATGCCGAGGGTGATGCTGTAAGACAAACGTAACCTGTCTGGTTTCTGGCTGTTTGATTTGGTGATTCTCAGCAGGTGTGGTACCAGCACCCGGACGGAGAGCTAAGGTCGCTGGGATTCCACATTAATAAATAGTGAGGAGCAGGAGCAGGCCGTCTGGAGTGTCTGCCACGCCATTCGCCACATACATCAACTCCACTGAGCAGAAAATTGAAATGGAAATCGGAGCCTTGAATGAGCGTGGATCCCATCGTCCTCAGGACATGGACTTTCATGATTTATGATTTCTTTTAGGTCTGCCGGTGCCCAGTCTAGACTTCATTTTATGTCTGCGCTGGACAGGTGAGTCCAAGAGACGCTGAATGAAAGTCTGATTTGGGTTCCCCAGATGGATGGTGAAGACTCTTCAGGTGGACCGACACTCGGGCTTAATAAAGCAGCAGATATGGCAGAAAAACAATAACTGTGAGAATGATGAGAAAAATGATGAGTAAACTAGAAAAAAATGATGAAAAGCAATAGAAAGTAATAAATGCATGCGTGCACACACACACACACACACACACACACACACACACACACCTTACTATGTAATCTATTTCATTGTTATATCCCAGTTCCTACAGAGATTTCAGGCTTTACTGATGCAGAGTTTAAACTATGTTTAATAATTCAATCATTTTGAACATGTTAGGTATTTTGTACAAAATATTGCAATCCCAGCTTGCACAGAAGCTTGTCATATCCCTGTACTTTTTATTTCTTCTCATTGTGGGTACTTCTGAAAAGAAGACATACCGTGTTTTTTGCAGTTGTGGGTGATATTTGAGTGCCAGCTTGCACCAAGGTGGTTTCCTGTAATCTCCACCCCAAGCAGTGTTTATAGTCATAAATATGCTGCCACAAGAGTCCATTAAAATGTCAGGGAGGTATTGACTGATGGTGTCTCAGTAAGAAAGTGGAATAAAAGCCCTGCATATGGTTCAACCCAAGCAATTATTATGAATTTTGAATTATTAGGAGTGTTGAAGTATTGATCAGTTATTAACTTTACTCGGATCAAGTCAGTAAACAAATAGATATGTTCATGACTGATATCTAAAATCCTGCCATATTAGCCATCCTGCCATCTGAATGAAATGCCATGGTGGTATTAGAGCATTAGTGATTCGTAATTCTATATAAATATACACTGATGAGCCAACCCAGTAACTCTGGATGCAGGTTCAAAGCCCGGATAAATGATGAGGGCTTCAGCAAGAAAAGAATCCAGCATAAAATATGTGCCAAACCAGATATGCCCATCATAAATCCGATTTCTGTACCAGATCAGTTAAGACCTGGGTTACCATCACCCCCCATTGGTACTGTTACCCAACAGAGTACATGTGTGATTCTTCAACTGGGGGCACTTTTTACTTTTACTTTTACCTATATGCATAATCCATCTTAACAATGCATCATTACACCTCTCGCAGTGACAGTAATGTTGGGGACGATAATATAATACGCAAAAGATCTATAGATATGAGCAAAAACAATACATTGTGTCTTTTTAGGTTACCATAAAAACACACTGATTTTAATGAATTGATCCCTTTTTGTCATATTATTGGAGCAGAGAAGTTTTAAAGTCTGGGTTGAGGCCAAAATAGCAAAGTACAAATGATTAAAACATTTAAAAAAAGTAACTCCATGATCTTGGTGCAGTTTTTTTTTTGTGACGCAATAAATGACTTTTCTAATAATTATTTGGAATAAAGTATTTCTAACATGAATTTATAACCTGGGGACGTAAAAGTTCCCTAATTAAAGAATCACCCACCTGTGGAGTGTGTCTACTCTTAGAGGAAGAAAAAAATGAGAGTGGTGAGAGTTGGAAATATGACTGGTAAAGGGAAGGAGCTGGCTGGGGGTATATCAAGAAAAGGATGCTTCGGATGGAGGCACCAGACAGGAGGGGAAGAGAATTTCAAAGAGGAGGTTTATGGATGAGGTGAGGGAGTGGCTGTTGTGACAGAGGAAGATGCAGAGGACAGGGTGAGATGGAGATGAATGATACGATGTGGCAACCCCTAATGCTAGCAAGTCAAGATTGTTTTCTGTTTTTACAGTGGAGCATTGTCTCAAAGCAGCTTTACCATTTTAGATGATCTTCTAATATCTAAGGCCAATCAACAACTGAGCAAGCCAAGGGCGACAGTGGAAAGGAAAAACTTCCTAAATGTTAGAAGGAAGAAACCTTGAGAAGACCAAGACTCACAAAGGGACCAAACCAGATTGGGCTAGCATGAGAAAGATTTTGACCAAACAAAGATCGAATGGCAGATTATCTCAATACAATGGCTCATGTAATGGTCAGGGATATATTAGACGAGAAATAAACAGTTGGTTCTTGTAGCTGATGTTTGCATGTACAGTTTGCAAAATTTTAAGCACCCCTGGTCAAATGAAAGCTTTGGTGATCTTCTAAATGAAATTCATTTGATAATCGTTCCATTCCCTTCCATTTATGACATTTAGCAGACACCCTTATGCAGAGCAATAAGCTCAAGCAATTGTGGGTTAATGGTCATACTCAAGGAGACAACGGTGGCAGCTTGGCAGAGGTGGGATTTGAACCTTGAAGTCCATAATCCAGTACCTTACCCACTAGGCTACCACAGCCCCAGAGGCCATTCAAACATATGCCTTATACTATATAAGACTATCAATGATTGATGAGATGGGTCAGGTCTGAAGGTGATTTCAAGGGCCTGAGCAGAAACAGGGCCCAAAAGCAATTATGAAAGTGTATTTGTCCAGAAATGATTTGTGGGAGGCAGTGCATTAACAAATAACAAATAAAGCTTTCGAGTCTGCAGACAGCCTGGGTCATCACTGGGCTGCCAATCCTAGGAAGTTTCCTTTATAAATTAAAACCTCAGAGACCCATGAGACATCCCTTCTTCCCAAACATCCAGATGCTCGTCATGAAGACCTCTGGGCACTGGCCCGGTTCACAATCTTGGATTTTATGTTATGGTCCAGCGCTGTACTGTATTAGCAGCATTCATTCAGAGTAAGCAATGAATGAAACATCAAGCTGAGTTCTGACCCTTAGGGCCTAATCAGCCTTGTGTGCTGACACAAACAGAAGATGAGCAGCAGATTCAGTAACTCATCACTAGAACATACGCTCAGTGCTCACTGAGCCCCAAGGCGGGCCGTCTTCACTCCTCTTTTAGGCTAAATTCGGGGGTGAGAGAGAAGCCCACAGGCAGTGGTATTTAGCACTCCTGATTCAGCAAGGCCCAGGAGCCGCCTATGATGGATGAAGGAAGGGACTGAATATCCCCAGCTCTGGGACTCAAACCCTCCACACTACCACTTTGTCCTGAGGGGAGGTGAAGCCAAAGTCATTCGGTATACTGAAGACAGGAGCCAGAGGAAGAATTCTGAATAAGAGAGAACACTATATGTTCGTGATTTAAAATTCCCATGATCCTGCTAATATAAGCATGGCCTAGTTTGTGATCATAATGTAGCTTTTTAATTCATTTCATTGGAGTTCTTTTTTTAATATGAGTAACTTACAAAGAAAAAGATCAGTTTTGGTTAAGGGCATTGCTTAAAGTGGTAGCTTAATAGAGCCAGGGTTTGAACTCACAAGCCTTTACCACTTAACCATTTCACACTGAGAAGACAAAAGCGATTGATGGCCAGTGGTGTAGGGGCTTAACAGTCTGGAACTGGTCAGGACCAAATCAGAGAGCGACCTGGGAGGTGATCGGTGCTATATGGGTGGTGCATAAAATTAAGTTCCATCTTATAGCACACAGTCCATCCCTGGCCATTCACAGATGAAGAAGGCTGCGTGAGGCCTGAGCTGTTCGAAGCTACGTGTCCTCCTCCTGCACCATCTGCTCAGGAGCAAGGTGCATGAGTGGGCTGCTCGAGCTCCATTAGGCTGCTCGCTGAGGGGAAGCACTGCGCTGCTGCTCTGGAGACTACGGCAGAGAACAAACTAATGACCAGCTAACCTCATTAGGATCATAAACAGCCAAGTGGGCACTTTTAAAACTGCGTGTCCTGTGAAGTATCCCACAGCTGTCCACTTCACTCCTAGAAAACTTAGCAAATATGCACACTTTGTGTGTTAAGTATAAGATTTTGGGACCAGACCACACAAAATGTGTTTCCCTTCATCCCATTAGCTAGTGGTCAGGTACAGGTGCCATTACTGATTTTTGGTCTGGGTAAAGACCAGTAGCAGCAGGTCGTACTGGTTACACATGCTTTATCACAGAGTGTGTAATGTCCTGCCAAAAATGTCCCCGAGATCTCTAGAGTTTACAGAGAACAGTCCAAAAAAGGGAAAATGTCCAGTGAGGGATGTTCTCTGGGTGAAAATGCTTTGAGGTCAGAGGAGAATGGCCAGACTGCTTCGAGCTGATAGAAAGTCATTGTAAAAGCACTGTAAATGTGCTTTAAAAACAAGCTGTTTGGAAATTGAAGATCATATAAAAAATCCAGTGCTTAGCAAACATGTTTTAATGCTGTCCACTGACTGGTGGAAAAATGAAATATAATTCAAATACTGTTGCTTTTAAGTATTGTCTTTTAACTTGAAGTCAAAAAATAATTATGTACAAACGTATTTATTCATGCTAATCGATGAGAATGAACTGTCTATTGCATGTGTGAAAGGTGGTCAGAAATGACACCCACTACAACAAAAAGATCCTGAGGCTGAACAGAGTCTGTAGCCAAAGCATTCGACTGTTGACCTTGCAGCCAGCCTGGGGGCACTGGTGGAGGTGTGATAGGCAGCAACGTCCAATATGTGATGTCTGTATATCTATAAGAGATATGCGTAAGCAATCATTTCCACCCGGTATAAACTACTCCTAAAAATGCACACCTAAAAATGTATATTTTCTTTTTGGACCAAAGCTGTAAGAGTGGCAACATATTTTCCAAAACAGATTCCGAAGCAGGCATCTTTAGCTCTTTTGTGAACCATGCTGAATTACAAAAAAGTAATTTATATTTGAAATCATAATTAGAAAAATAATTTCAAGGCTTCGGTTATTTCAAACTTATGACTAATTCATCAAGTATTTCAACATATAATCAGCAATTCTTTCCTCTCAAGGCTGCCCGTCTAACAAGGCCACACATAATCAGAGATAATTCAGTGGTAGAGCAGGAAAACATCTCGACCTAAAACCTCTCCAATCAGACACAAATTCCCTGCCCTCGCTGCAGAACGAAGTGAATAATTCCCTTTTTAGCAGAGCTGCTGCCGTTTAAATGATAGATTTCCAATACTGGCAGTCCTCCAAGTGCCAGTGAGACTGGTTACCCATGATGCACCTGCATATGCTCATGCTCAGATCTGACTTATGATCAGCGTGACCCACAGACTGCCTGAGTAGCTCCGAGGCCACTCTGTACCATGGGGTACTGACTTATTATTGATGCGAGTTCTGTGCCACAGTTAATTTGATTGAGAGGGACATACACTCACAGCCACTTGATTAGAGGACACCTGTTTCAATTGCTTGTTATTGCAAATATCTTATCAGCCAATCGCATGGCAGCAACTCAATGCATTTAGGTATGGTCAAGACGAGCTGCTGAAGTTCAAAGCGAGCATCAGATTAGGGAAGAAAGGTGATTTAAGAAACGTTAAACGTGGCATGGTTGGTGGTGCTAGACAGGTTGGTCTGAGTATTTCACAAATTGTTGATCTTGCATTTTCACACACAGCGCCATCTCTAGGGTTTACAGAGAATGGTCAGAAAGAGAAAATATCCAGTGAGGGCAGTACTCTGGGTGAAAATGCTTTGAGGTCAGAGAATGGCCAGACTGCTTCAAGCTGATAGAAATGTAACAGTAACTTAAAACAGTATGCAGAAAAGCATCTCTGAATGCACAATATGCCAAACCTTGAAGCAGATGGGCTACAGCAGCAGAAAACCACACTGGTTGCCAGCTAGGAACAGGCAACTGAGGCTACAGATGACATGGGCTCACCAAAAATGGACAACAGAAGACTGTAAAAACATCGCCTGGTCTGATGAGTCCCGATTTCTGCTGCAACATTTGGATGGTCTGGTCAGAATTCAGCGGAAACAACATGGAAGCATGGGTCCATCCAGTCTTGTATCAACAATTCAGGCTGCTGCTGGTGGTGTATTGGTGTGGGGGATTTTCCTTTATATATGTTCTTATCAAACCACTGATTAAAAAAGCCAATCTTGACCCTTCTGTGATATCTAATTATAGACCAATTTCAAATCTACCGTTTCTGTCCAAAATCTTAGAAAAAGCCGTCTATCAGCAGCTCTGCAGTTACCTCCAAAGGAATGATATTTATGAAATATTTCAGTCTGGCTTCAGGCCCCATCATAGTACTGAAACAGCATTAATTAGGGTACTAAATAACTTGTCAGATAAGGGATGTGTTTCTTTTCTTGTTCTGTTAGATTTAAGTGCAGCATTTGACACTATAGATCATGATGTTTTACTAAACAGACTAGAAAATACTGAAGGTATTAAGTGATTAGCACTGTCCTGGTTTAAATCCTACTTAACCAACGGATACCAGTTTGTTCATATAAATAATCTAAGGTCTAAGCTCTCAAAAGTGAAGTATGGCATGCCTCAGGGGTCAGTGCTTGGCCCGCTTTTATTCTCTCTGTACATGCTGCCACTAGGCTCAGTTATTCGTAAACATGGCATTAATTTCCACTGCTATGCAGATGATACACAGCTGTACATATCAGCCAAACCTAATGACAGCCTTACAATCAACAAAATTGAGGACTGTGTAAAGGAAATAAAAGATTGGATGTTATTAAATTTTCTCTTACTTAACTCAGATAAAACTGAGGTTCTATTAGTGGGATCCAAGGCTGTGAGAGACAGGTTGTCTACATCTATCCTCTAGATGGCTGTCCAGTATTGCCCAGTCCATCTGTAAAAAACTTAGGTGTCACATTTGATTCAGATCTCTCCTCTGCTGCGCACATTAGCAGCTTTTAATGTTGATATCTTTTAATGATGCAGAGAAACTGGTTCATGCGTTTATAACCTCAAGGTTGGATTACTGTAACGCCTTACTTACTGGATGCTCTAGTAAATCTATAAAATAAACTTCAGTTAGTTCAGAATGCAGCTGCTCGAGTGAGAACGCAAACTAGAAAATTTGATCATATCACTCCTGTTCTATCATCACTGCACTGGTTACCAGTTAAATTCCGGATTGATTACAAAATACTTCTTATAACTTAAAGCTCTACATGGCCTGGCCCCACATTATCTGCGTGAACTCTTAGAGTTTTACAATCCAACTTGTCTACTTCGTTCGCAGGGTACAGGACTTCTTTTAGTTCCTAGAATTAAAAAAGTCACAGCAGGGGGAAAGGCTTTCTCATACATGGCCCCCCAACTATGAAATAAACTTCCCACTTTCGTTTGAGACTCAGACACTCTCCAAAGTTTTAAGTCTAGGCTAAAGACATACCTATTTGCACAGGCTTTTGACTAGACTTAGACCGGGATGCATGGCTTGGGTCACTGTGGCCGTAGTCTGGAGTCATGTCTGGCCTTCCTGCCTTGTCCTTTAGCCGGGAGTGTCGGGTGGGCGGTCTGGTTGAACTGGGCTTCGGTCCTCGTGATCTTGACTCATGCATCCTTGCCTTAGAATAAGGGCAGAGCTGGGGGTTCATAGTCATCGAGTCTTATGGTGATCAGAGACATTGGGTTGCTGTCTTCTGCCTCCCGTGGGGTTGCCAATGTCTCATGTGATCCCTCTTGGCTGTGTTTCCTACCAGTTCTCCTCTTTCTAGCTATGCTGCTATAGCTAATGCTGCCGGGGTCTCATGCTACACATGGCATCAGTGATTGACATGGCATCAGTGATTGTTAATAGACACTGTGCTTTGTTCCGGTACCAGTTCCTGCCCCACACATGATGTTCATCCGCTGCAGCTCCACTCAAGCTGCTTCCGTCATCAGCTCCAGCCCCATCATACCCGGGCCACTTAATGCCGATGTGCATACTTCACATTTTCGAACTATGACTCCATGACTTTAGTTTCGCTATTAGATTTATCATCAATGCCGCCAAAGTCGGTTGGGTCTTTTTTTGAGTCTTGGTCCTCCCAAGATTTCTGCCTATAACACTCAGGGAGTTTTCCTTGCCACTGTCGCCCTAAGCTTGCTCAATTTGGATTGGACGTAAGTTATTAGAGATAATCTAAACTTGTTAACGTTGCTTTGAGCAATGCTCCATTGTAAAAAAAACGCTAATTAAATAAATTTGACTTGACTTGATTGATTCTTATTGTTAATTAAAAAGCTCGAGTAAAGGGGGCCCGAGGACGACATTTTTCGCATTGAAAAAAAGGATGTGATTTTTAATGTACATTTTTTGTCTAAACACTCTTTACTCCTTTTTACCCTTCTCTTAATGTGTCATGGAGATTTCGCCATGTCTTTCTCACATTGTTAACTTAAAAAAGCAAAGACGAGCAGAGATTAGTGCAGGAAACTAAGTTTGTGGTCATGAACAGATACATTTTGATAAACAAAAAAGAAAACAGTTCCATCCAGTCAGTTTGAGCTTTTTCACATTTAAGGCCTAAGATAAGTAGATTATGTACTTTTTTCACGTAAACAAATATGTATCCCCCATCCAGCCTTGGCCAGAGAAAATAGGAATGATTGAAAGCAACCCACAGACACAAAGAGAATAAACACACTCGTATTCAAAGCTTATCTAATGTCTTTTTTTATTTTTTTATCCTTTATATATATAGATCTAGGTTTTTTTTTCTACATACAAGTCCTTTTATAGTCATCATGCTGGGTGCAGCTTCAGTGGAGGAGCTCATGCAGGTGGCCCGTGTATGGATTTTACAGAGGACACACAACAGGAGGCAGTGTACAGCACCACCGGACCCCACCGCACAGTCAACACATCACAACATGCTCAGAACAGGGCGGGCCAGGACCAGAGCACCGATCCTGGGCCACCGAACCCAGTCCTTAAACATGGTCCAGTTCTATTATAATATAAAAAAAACATCAGCTTGGTCAGAACAGGGACTGGATTCATGACATCATCCACTGACATCGTGTGTAGGTGAGAGAGAAGAAGCTGAACTACATCTTCCACAGTCAGCATGATACAGAAGGAAAATCAGAATGGGTGGCTCATATTAGAGGAAAGCAAATCAAATCCATTAATCGGTCAACCGTTTGGCTAGCCTTCTGCTCAAGTCCGGGCTACAAATATGGTGAGTTTCATTGTAAGCTTTTGAGAGTTGAAACTTTGACATTTGCAGTCAGCTCCAGAATTACTCTACACAATTTTAGCTAACTAGGTTAGGTATGTTTAAAGTTTAAAGTGTGAACTCTTAAGGACTCGTCCATGAATTTGTTTCAGTGGGGTTTAAATATGAGGTGACACAAGCCAAAATCCCTTAAGCATTCATCAACATCAGGAAGACAGTAGTGGGTTGACCTTTTAAAGAGGAAAATTTGAAAGTACTAAATGCATGTCCAAATATTTTGTGTAAACGGACCTAGAGTTCGATTTCTCTCATTTCTTTAGTGTCCTTAAACTAATTAACCACAAACATTTCTCTAATCTTTCCGATCATCGTTAACAAGGATGCCAATAATTCTGGAGCTAAAGGTACATTTTTAAATATTTAAAGCTGAATTATAAAAGGAAATGGCTTTCCTGAGCAAATGGCTAGCCATCACTGATCATCTCCGCTCAAGCACCTCGAGTCTCGATATCAAAGTGCGCCAATATACACACCGAGTGCAAAGATACAGTCCTTATATCCTCTGCCTGTGTGATGCCCAAGATCCTTATAACGAAGGCTAAACAAAATCACTTAAAATCTGATTAATAGAAGAGCTTCCATTTGCATTTTATTCTTTTTTTTTTCCTGCAATTGTGGAACCGCATGTCATGAGAGTACACATTCGAAAAGAGATGCAGGGTTGCCATGACAACAACGGAGAGCTTCACAATATTTACAGTTGTAAACTAACAAGTAGAGAAACACAGAGAAAGGAGCTGCTCTGAGATCACTGGCGAAACACAAAACGGATTCAGTTATACGAACTAAACCACATTAGTACATAAATGCACAAAAAAAAAGAGAGAGAAAAAAAAAAAGAAGAAGAAAAAAAAGAGAAACACCTCAATAGCCAGTTCTAAGACGCCCAACAAGGATTGCTCGTATTAAGAAATAAAAACATTCTGTTATTTTCACCTCGAAAGAAAAGACATCATCTTTGGTGAAGATTTAACAGCAATCTCCAAGGCCTGTTGCCATGACATCTCGCCGGTTGGTTCCGGTTGGGCTCAGCAGCAGGTGCACACTCATACACACCTCACACACACACACACACCTCACACACACAGATACACACGACTAGATGGGTCAGGGAAAGACTAAATTAAACTATTTCTCTATAGTGTTGTGAAAGACGTCCTGCAGGAAACATCCAATTCAAAAGCATCCACATTCCAGCAGTGAAACAAACCTCTTACATAAGGACACCACACCTCTCTGTATGTTTATCATTTCACTACTCTAGAATGCTACAGATTCCTGCTAACAATACAATTTGGAACAGTTAAGGCATTTTCCCACGTGCACTTTTTTCCAGACCCGAGTCCAACTTGATCAAGACTCCGGTAACACTTTATCTAAAGGGTACTTTTTAAGCACATTCAGAAGAAATACATTAAGCATATATAAAGCATTGCTCGGGTAGAACAGGGAATTAATGTGCTAGCCCACCACAGAAATGACCGGGTTCGAATCCTGACGCTGCCTTTAGTCCAGATTGGGATTTAAATTCAAACATGAAGGGCTGTGATGTGGGCTCATTCCCCGGCACTGCAACGGCAAACCCTACCCAGCCCGGCAGTGGATTGGTACCCCATCCAGATCATGTTTACACCTGTGCCGTGTTCCCCAGAAATAGAATTGTTGGCACAGGGGTTAGCGCGTCGCCTCACGGTTCCAGAATGTGCTGCTACCTGGTTTTCTCCATTCCAAAGACGTGTTAGTTCAACCGGCATTTCTAAAGTGACTCAGTGTGAGGTAGTGATTGCCGGATAGTCCATGGTCCCCCATAATCCCAACTGGATTAAGAGGGTATAGAGGGCTGTGGTAGGGGACTGTGGTAGCCTAGCGGTTAAGGTACTGGACTATGGACCAAAAAGTCCTGGTTTCAAATCCCAACTCTGTCAAGCTGCCACTGTTAGGCTCTTAACCCACAATTGCTTGGATTGTAAGACTGTATTAACTGTAAGTCGCTCTGGATACGTCTGCTAAATGCTGTGAATGTAAATAATGATTGAATGAAGGTTATATGGATGTAAGATGACTGAAATATTTCATCCTATTAATTGCATCAATTTCTGTGCATGAATGCCATTAATCGCATTTCGCTCGCATTTGACAATACGTGATACAATACTTGTATTTAACAATTTGACAAGTGTTTCCTCTAAAAAGCATGACAGCCAAACAAGTAGACCATATAAGCTTTAACTCAATGCATGTAGGGAATAGGGCATAGGGGAATATTTGGGATACAGCCCATATGTTGGAGTGCCTAATATTATCTCACTGTAACTCTGCCAGCCCTAATACAATAAAGCAATACATATTACAGGCTTCCTTCAGTAGGATATACATTTATTGTTTTGGGATTCTTTAAATAATTGTTAACCATATTTTCACTCGGGTTCATTTGTAACACATCACCTTCATTTGTGAGTCTTGGGGTATTAGGGTTACACAATCAAGAATTGTTTACCATAATTTGTCACTTTCATTTATTCAGCTGGAAATTCCAGAATGGAAATTTGATCACTTTAGTTTAAGGATTAAAATCATTTATTCAGTTGGCATGACATTCTTAAATATATGTCTGGCAGTCCAGTGAGGGGTTTAGAAACTTATAAACCATAATCTTAATCCAGACATCATGACACTCGAAGCCTGTTTAATCCAAATTTGTCAAATCCAAATCCTCTGACTGCTGAGGTTCATCCAGACTCTTTCGGGGCTTTATATACGCCGGTGTATGATCAGTGAACGCCCTAGAAAAGTTCCATTTCAGCTCTAAAATTACGAGACCACTTAAATATCTTTAAATCACGTACAAGTGGGCAAAACAGTTTTTAGTCAGCCCCTGATTTGTGCAAGTTCTCCTACTTAGAAAGATGAGAGAGGTCGTAAATTTCATCAGAGCTCACTTCAACTATGAGAGACAAAATGAGGAAAAAATCCAGGAAATCACATTGTAGGATTTTTAAAGAATTTAATTGTAAATTTATGGTGGAAAAAAGTATTTGGTCATAACAAGTTCAACTCAATATTTGTAACGTAACCTTTGCTGTTGGCAATGACAGAGTCAAACGTTTTCACAACCAGGTTGGGCACACACTGGTAGCTGTATTTTGGCCCATTCCTCCATGCAGATCTCCTCTAGAGCATGATGTTTTGGGGCAACACGGACTTTCAACTCCCTCCACAAATTTTCTATGGGGCTGAGGTCTGGAGACTGGCTAGGCCACTCCAGGACCTTGAAATGGAGCCACTCCTTCGTTGCCCGAGCGGTGTGTTTGGGATCATTGTCATGCTGGAAGACCCAGCCACGTTCCATCTTCAATGCCCTCACTGATGGAAGGAGGTTTTGGCTTAAAATCTCACGATACATGGCCCAATTTTATACAGATAACGAGGTCAAACAGTTGCCATTAATACAGGTAATGTGTGGAGGACAGAGGAGCTTCTTAAAGAAGTTGTTACAGGTCTGTGAGAGCCAGAAGTCTTGCTTGTTTGTGGGTGACCAAATACTTATTTTCCACCATGATTTACAATTAAATTCTTTAAAAATCCTACAATGTGATTTCCTGGATTTTTTCCCCCTCATTTTGTCTCTCAGTTGAAGTGTACCTATGATGAAAATTACAGACCTCTCTCATCAGTGGCTGACTAAATACTTTTTCACCCCACTGTACCTACATGAATTCCAGAAATTCTGTTCCAGTATCTGATTAATTCCAGCACAGACGAACCTTGTTGTACTTAATGAAGGGCTAATGATTAGGTGTTCACCTGAGCAAAATCTTATTTATCGAGGAAAATTACATGAAAAATGTGATTGAAATAGTGATTTCTGAACTTTCTCAAGTTAAAACATTAGTATTGTTTAAGAAAAATGAATATAAACTTGTTTTCTTTGAATTATTTGAAGTTATTTTGACCACTTGTCATTTACAGTGAATAAATGCACGTGTCATTGCTCTTCATTTTTGTTTGGGGCCATTTAGAAATTTCCTTGTTTTTGAAAGAAAAGCAATTTCTTTCACCCATTAAATCAAGATCAAATGATTCAGTAATACAGCATGAATGCTGTTAATGTTGTAAATGACTACTGTAGCTGTAACTTTTAATGGCATGTCTACACAGGCGTACAGAGGTCCATTATCAGCACCCATCAGTCCTGAATTCCAATGGCACGTTGTGTTTGCTAAAAGGTTTGTCATTTTAAAAAGCTAATGGCATTAAAAAACCCTGTTGCAATTACGTTAGCACAACTAAATACTATTGTACTGATTATAGAAGCAATAAAACTGGCCTCCTTTGGATAAGTTACGAACTATAAGAACTTTCGACTGAAGCTCATCAGTCTTTTCTCGTTCTGAGAAATGAAGGCAAGTTTATGTGGGAAATTGACAAGAAATTTTTTACAATGCTGTGTACTTCTTCCTTTACAGAAGTACATAAACTGGCTGTAACCAGAACAGAAAGAGGAGTGGGAGGCCCCGAGGCACAAATGAGCAACACAATACATTAGTGTGTCTATTTTGAGAAATGGATGCCTCACGAGTCGTCAACTGACAGCTTCATTAAATAGTACTCGCAAAACACCGGTGTCAGCGTCAACAGTGAAGAGGCGACTCGGGGATGCTGACAACTTGGCATAGCTAAACCATATCTCAGACTGGTTAAAAAAAAAGGAATATGATGGGCCAAAGAGCACATACGTTGGACAGGGGAAGACTGTGAAAAGTGTTATGGCTAGACAAATCTAAGCTTGTAGTTTTCAGATCACAAACAAGAACAGACTACTACTACAGACCCAGTGGAAAGATGCCGAAGGAGTGTTTGGCACCATCTGCCAAGCATGGTGGAGGCTGTGTGATGGTCTGGGGTGCTTTGGTGGTTAAAATGGGAGATTTGTAAAAGGGATCTTGAAGAAGGAAGGTTATTATTCCATTTTGTCATACCATACCCTGTGGATGGCACGTGATTGGAGCCAGTTTCCTCCTGAAACAGGAAACTGTCCCAAAGCACAGCTCTGAACTATGCAAGACCTATTTAGAGAAGAAACAGTCAGCTCTTAACTCAGATCTTAACCCTATTGAGCTTTTGTGGGAGCAGCGTGACTATGGTAGGTAAGACGTGCCCATCAAACCTATCCAATTTGTGGGAGGTGCTTCATAAATCTGTGACAACCACTGAAAATTCTGCAAGAGTTTCTGCTGTAGTTTCTGCAAACGGACTCTTTGATGAAAGCAAAGTTTGAAAGACACTATTATTTCAATTCAAATTCATTATTTCTAACCTTCTAATCTCAGTGATAACATTTCCTATCGATTTTGCTCCACTTCGTATGGAAAACAATGACATTTCTGAGTGACCCCAAACTTTAGGTACACTTCAAAACTAATTGGTTACCAGGACCCTACTTACACTAGAATGTTTCATGCGTCTTGAGAATCAGATTTATATCCAGACTAAAGGCCGTTACACAAAGAAAGCGTCATGACAAAGCGATGCGGAAACGCGGAATATTCTGATACGATTTTTTCGCATGAAAACTATTCCCACCAGTTGCAACACGATTTTGAGGAATTTCTCTGCCTAGTTCAATTTTTTTCATAGCAAAAGATTGACATGCACAGAATGTCTTCTCCAATTGATTAATTGATCCTTTTGCTGGTCTCAGAAAAATACCCAGTACCGATACAGGGTACAGCCGATTTTGGAAAAATGAAAGGAGAACAGAGAATATCACCGTCTCATAATATTACGATTATTTTTATTGACATCGTCCCGACCCTGAACATTTCATAAGCAAGTTAAATGGGTCTGTGTTGCAGAGGAGGATGGAACGTGAAGATGAAAACACCATGTTTTTACCCTTAGTTCAAAGTAAGAAAATGCTGCCAGTGGAGAGGCAGACTGAAAATTCAGGAGCTGCTTCATGGGGCGCAGAAGCGACTGTGATCGTTCAGTGAGTATTTGTCGCTGGTGAAAGTTCACAAAAAGAACAGAAGGCTAATAAAATAACGTCAAATTTTCATAGGAAAAATATTGTTTGTTACGGAAGACATCATCGTTATAGACCTGAATTAATTGACTGAATTTACCGAATAAATCGCGTGAAATACTGCGGTCAGTGTGTAACGCCCTTAAGATTAGACACAAACGTCTATATGTACATATACATATATTAATGAGAACAATTAAAGGACTGAGCTTCCATTGTCTAAAGACTGGCTTAGAAGCAATCTGTCTGTGATAACAATGCCCTCCCCAAAATGGGGCCAAAATTGATCATGGGTTGCCCACAAGTGTGAAAACCTGCTTAATCCGATTTAGGGTCTAGGAAGGTGGGAACCAACCCTACACAGGGCACCAATCCATCACCTGTGCACCCGCCCACTCACACAGGGACACTTCAGAGACTAAACTGACCTAACATGTCTTTGGAATGTGGAATACCAGGGGAAACCCAAGCAGACACTGGAAGAACACACAAACTCCACATGGGCAGAGTCTGGAGTGGAAGTCAAACGGGATCCTTGAGCTGTGAGGTGACAGCGCTAACCACTGCGCCAGCCCTGACCCAGTACTTCCTTTCTAACCCGTCCCATAGATCCACTGTTGAAGAGAAATCATGCCCCCAATAAACACAACTTCATCTCCCTTCACCATCACCATCATATCATGCTGCTTTATGTTGCTGTAAGAGTCCACAAGCTTATTAAGAGCAGACAAATGTTGTGCCTACACAAAAAAAAAAATCAACCTTCACCCGGCTCCACGGAGGCGGCAGAGGTCAGCGGTCTGTGCCAACCAACCCTGGCACAAATAATGAATGACAGATAAAAAGCCTCAATCAAAACTCATGAGGAACAGAGGTGGTTCCAGGTCACCTCGAAATCTTCCACTCTTTCCATGCAGAGAGACAAGAAACGTGCACCAGTGAGAAACCGCTTCCAGAAAGCAGCGCATTACAATAATCATCTGCCATCTGCTTGCGCGAGGATCGACGCAATGCCAACCCAGGGGCTAAAAAGGAGGCGCTACAAAACCTAGCTCTGTACGCAAACATTCTCCATGCAGTTTAAAAAAGACAAGACGCATTTCTGTAAAAGTACCTAAACGCCCAAATCAGTGACTCGTCTAAAATGGTCAAAAGAAGGCAGCTTCATTTCTACATTATCCCCAAAGACGTGGTCGGGATGAGGTGCTCTACTGCACATGACACGAACATGCAAGGGAGATGCTAATGCACGATGCCTCAACGATTTCTTCAAACGCTGAACTTTGGCTGTGATGAGCAAATTATTTCTCGAGTCCAGAACGTTACAAAAGGGGAAAGGACCAAATTCAATCCTCGGATACAAGTCATCCCATCATCGAATCTCCTCAGCAGAGATTAGAATATAATGTTCACCAAATCCCAATGACTCCACGTGGAAAATAACGTGTCAAAAAACATTTGAGAGAATAAAAAGCAAGACGTTCTTGGTATTGAGGAGGGACTTGTGCTCAGCGCCTGGGCTGACATTCAGGGGGACGCTGTCAGCGTGATGCCACCGAGCCCGAGCATGCCAAGGCGCCGTCTGAACCGTTCACTTCCTGTACACTCCAAATCCTGATCCATCAGACCAACCGGCAAGCTTCTGACAAACACGAACACGCACCACGTGCGAGTCCAGTTACAGATGACTAACACCCTTACGAAAGGCGTCACTCCGGCGAGATCATGAGTAAGAAACGCAAAAGAGGGCGGGGCTAAAGGACTGTGGTCTGGCTGGAAATATACAGAGTCCAACACACACGCGCACACACACACACACACAGGCATACACACGCACATCAAGTGAAGTATTAACAGCTGGTTGTAGTCATGTCGTTCAGCTCTGTCCCTCCTGCGCCCCCTTCAGGAGCTCAGAGAGAACTGGTCCTGTTCTATAGGCTTTTTCACCCAGGCCCCCAAGCCAGCTTTTTGGAAGGCCTTGATGAGCGTCTGCTTGGCCGAGTGATACTCCACCGCCGCCTGTTTGGCTTCGTGGTACGAGCTCGGCTTGGCCACCTTGATCCGCAACGTGGACGAGAGCTGAGGACAGACAGCACATCACAATGAGTTAGGATTCCAAATAAAGTTCTTTCGTATTTATTTACACTCGCTGAATCAGCTCCCAGTGTTTTTTTTAAATTATCAATATTCACACAACCACTTCTCTCCACATCCCCATCCTCTGCCCAGAAAAAAAGAAACTTTCAGGGCCGAATATATACCGCCGGAGGACACAACGCTGGGTATGAAGGTCCAACAACAACACTCTAAATTATCTGTTTTTCATTTTCAAGTAAGTGATTTATCCTTCACTGGAAACAAGGCAGGAATTAAATAAATCTCACTCACATTTCATTTATTTACTGTAGGGACAATTTAAAATGATACAATTCATCTGTGGTGCTTGAAAGTTTGTGAACCCTTTAGAAATTTCTATATTTCTGCATAAAATATGACCTAAAACCATCATCAGGATTTAGAGTCCTAAACAGTAGATAAAGAGAAACCAGTTAAACAAATGAGACAAAAATATTATACTTGGTCATTTATTTGTTGAGGAAACTGATCCCAATATTACATATTAGTGGAGTGGAAAAGTATGTGAACCCTTTGCTTTCACAGTATCTGGTGGTGCCCCCCCCTGTGCAGCAATAACTGCAGCCTAAACGTTTTCCCTGTAACTGTGTTGATCAGTCCTGCACACCGGCTCCCTTTGGGGGAGGAATTTTTAGCCCATTCCTCCGTACAGAACAGCTTCAGCTCTGGGATGTTGGTGGGTTTTTCTCACATTAGGCTGCTCCATCTTTCAGGTCCCTTTCCTTCCCACAACATTTTTCCATTGGATTAAGGTCAGGACTTTGACTTGGCCATTCCAAAAACATGAACTTTATTCTCTTTTAACCATTGTTTGGTAGAAACGACTTGTGTGCTTAGGGGCGTTGTCCTCTTGCTTAATGACCCACCTTCTCTTGAGATTCAGGTTCATGGACATAAATGGTTCCCCCCCTGACATTGTCCTTTAGAATTCTCTGATATAATTCAGAATTCCACTGTTCCATCAATTATGGCAATCCGTCCCTGGCCCCAGATGCAGCAAAACAGGTCCCAAACCATGATACTACCCACCACCATGTTTTCACAGATGAGATAATGGTTTCCCTTCTGCTGGAATGCCAAGTGTTTTTTCCCTTTTTCTCACACAACATAACGCTTTTTTTCCTTTTAACCAAAAAGTTCTATTTTGGTCTCATCCCATCTACAAAACATTCTTCCAATCGCCTTCCTGGCTTGTCCACGTGATCTTTAGAAAACTGCAGATGAGCAGCAATGTTCTTTTTGGAGAGCAGTGGCTTTCTCCTTGCAACCCTGCCATGCACACCATTGTTGTTCAGTGTTCTTCTGATGGTGGACTCATGAACATTAACATTAGCCAATGTGAGAGAGGCCTTCAGTTGCTTAGAAGTTACCCTGGGGTCCTTTGTGACCTCGCCAACTATTACAAGCCTTGCTCTTGGAGTGATCTTTGTTGGTTGACCACTCCTGGGGAGGGTAACAATGGTCTGGAATTTCCTCCATTTGTACACAATCTGTCTGACTGTGGATTGGTGGAGTCCAAACTCTTTAGAGATGGTTTTGTAACCTTTTCCAGCCTGATGAGCATCAACAACTATTTTTCTGAGGTCCTCAGAAATCTCCTTTGTTTTTGCCATGATACACTTCCACAAACGTGTGCTGTGAAGAGCAGAGTTTGAACTTTTGTCATATTTATGCAGAAATATAGAAAATTCTAAAGGGTTCACAAACTTTCAAGCACCACTGTAAATGTTTTGGCTCTGGATGTGGAGTAGCTCTTGGCCGGGTTTAAATATTTTCGATACCGATACTGATGCGATACCTTAAATTCAGAACTAATATTAATCAAGACTTTTCTGACACTTTTGAATTGTGACAATAAACAAGACAAAATGTTAACAAACACATTTGATCTCCTTGTTCTTCACTCTCCTGTTGGATTTCATCATCATACGTATGCTTTCAATCTGGTCCTGTTCCTGGGTCCAGTTGCTCCTATTCACGGTTTGTCTGGTCCTGTTTCTTCCATGTATACCAGTCTCTTTGTACTCACCTTATGGTTACCTATACTGTGTTCCTATGCTTATTTTTGTTTTTCTTGCTTCATGAGATACAGGCGGTTGGTTTCATCGACCATTACCTTAACACGTTTACTGCAACGTGAACTGTAGTTGTTTACTTTAGTGAAGTAAAGTCGTACTTCAGATCTCCGTGACATGTTTACGCTCTCTGTGCATCAAAGAAGTGGTCGGATATGGCTGTCATATTTTTTCCCCCGGGACTTATGTTTCGAAAAAAACCTAATTATCGAATTATTTTTCTTTTTAAAAACACAAACATGACAAACTCCAGACAAACTGTAACTGGACCTGTACATGGCTGCTGTGCCACCTTGGCACTCCTGTCTTAACAAACTTTAAAGTGAAGCGTACAAATATCCTGGAACGGCGTACCTTCGTGTGCAGTCGAACCCAGCGGCTGTACAGAGCGTGCTTGCAGAGGCGGGAGGGTCGGCCCATGTCGTCCTTCCCTGTGGTGGCGTTGATGACCTCTAGGCCCTGGTCTGCCACTGCCCAGTTCACGCTGAAGTTAGGAGCTTTACCCGGCTGTCGGGCCTCAGCATTACTGATGCCTGCACGACATACACACACACATCTATATATCTATGTACATGTTCCCGGGTCACTTTAGGAGGTACCTCTCCTTGTTTCTACACTCATTGCCCATTTTATCAGTTCCACTTCTCACATAGATTCACTTTGTAGTTCTACAATGACAGACTGTAGTCCATCTGTTTCTCTACATGCTTTGTTTGTCCCCTTTACTCTGTTCTCTAATGAACAGGACCCTCACAGATCAGGTACCATTTGGGTGGTGGATCCTTCCCAGCACTGCACTGACACTGATGTGGTGTCGGTGTGTTCGTGCGGGTTTTGCTGGTATGATTAAATCACACACAGCAGTGCTGCTGGAGTTCACGGTGTTCACACATCTACCATATCGCTCCACCTTGTAGACGTCAGAGACAGTAGTTCATCTGTTTGAGTTGGTCATCCTCTAATCCTTCATCAACACGCAAGGGATGCTGGTGGCTGGACATTTTTGGCTGGTGGACTATTTCAATCTCCAGCAGCACTGCTGTGTGTGATCCGCTAAATCTGATGATCTAAATTGTCCAGCGTGATTTCATAATATTAAAAAAGGGCATTTCGATATTACTGAATGCTTGCCTTTGTCTGTCTTCAAGTGCCCACATAATTGTTCACTGGGCTTTAGGTCGAGGGACCATACCAAATACTGATGAATTCTGAAAAGCATGCATGTTTTTTCAACTTTTCACTCAAATGGCTCTGCTGATTATATGATCTCAGACTTTTAGCCTGCCCCTTTTAAACTTTATGTAATGTGTTAGGCCCCTTTAAAACATAGTGTTGCTGTGTCTTCATGGTCAAGACACTGAAAGACTAAAATACAATTTAAAAGCATGTTTGAGTGTCCTCAGTGATTCAGCAGTGAAGTGCGTTGAGTGTAGCACTGCAGAATGGACTAAGCGAGGCGTTCCTAGCTGCGATGATTTACAACACTCTGTGTAAAGTGACATCAGCCCATCTCGAAATCTGTAAACCAGAAAAGGTTAATTGCCCACTCCATTATCTGTCTACCTACAGAGCTGCAGGAGAGAGGGAGGGAGGGAGAATGAGCAAACCTAAAGAAACAGGAGTCGAGTCAAAATGGAGGGCAAAATCCAAGATCGCTGACTATAGGATTATTCCAAACTTCACTCATGTAAAGTGCAACGTCTACAGGCCTGACTCGTTCCTGTGCTGCCACAGCTACGCTTCACAAGGACGCCAAGGCAGATCTACAAGGCACCCGCAGTATTTCATCAAAAGTTTGGGGTAAAGTGGAACTGTAACGGGGGTGTGATGATTAATGAGGAACCTTTTCAGCCTGCTGGACTGCTTTAGAATAGCTGAGCGGAGGATGGTCAGGAGTTCCACCTCCTCAGACCAGATATAAGTACAGTGAATAATGAGGACGGGATTTTTGGTGCATCAAAGCTCAAGCTTCTCACCAAACGGTGGAAGCGTGCCCTCAGGTGGTCTGAAGTCAATATGGAGACCCGGGATTGAGCCCCGACAGTACCTTCTGGCCAGGTCAGGTGTCACATGGGCTGGCGCACAAGACGGCTGAGCCACGCGAGTACCTATTACCATAGAGCTGTTGGCCAACATTGGCACAAAGCTCATTTTATAATAAAGTGTTGAAAATCTCATGTAATTTAGTGAGTAATGGATTGAAAGTGAAAAGTAAAAGCAAAGCACTTACTCTATTGGTGAACTCCGGGCGCTAGTATAGCTGCTAAACTAAGTGCAGCCTGTGGTCTGGAGCATTCGATTCCAGTTTTGCTTTCGGGTGGTTCTTATAAACTAACCTTTAAGACTTGAACTAAACATACAGTAGTGTGGATGTAAAAATAAAGAAAAACATAAAAAATAGCGGAGATCTCTGAGCGAGAGCTATTGTGAACCTGAATCACTGCGTACTGGGTCGTGACTCGTGAATCGAGTTTCGGCTGATAGGAGTCATTGTTTAAACATTGTTTTCTGCCTTCAAGATGGCAATTCTCTTTTTTGCCAGAAGGGGATTCAAGATTTCGCTCGTACTACATTTCTGTCATTCAGACATGAATTAAAACGTACACGAGACAGATTTTTAATTCCTATTACAATTCTAAAGTCCTCGGACGTTTACGTGAACGCGCATCGATCAGACTGACGTTAAACAGCGTAATTATAAATGCAACACATTTTGTTTTTTAATTGTACAAAGCTGCTTTACCATATGTTTAAAACTGAACACATGACACGGATGTTAAATGTACAGCACATTGCAGTAACTGGAGGAATACGATGGTACAAAGGTGCTGCTGCTTTCTGGAAATAAGAACAATCACCTCATCTTTCACTCGATTACCAAGCTGGTTTCTTTTAGACACTGTAGCTCTGAGATCTCTGCGGCTGATCCTCCTGAGTAACTGATGTAACTAGTGTGTAACAATGTGCGTGTGGATTTCTAGCACATTTGTAATTGGGATTGCCCTTAATAAGAGTGTGATTAAGGTGACGTCTTCAACGGGTCTTGAGCAAATATCTCAGAAATATCTCTTCAGAAGAAGCCAGGTGAGGAACGATATTAGGATTCACAAATACACTTCAGTTTTCAACCAGAGGAACTTCTGTGATCTACAGATTAACCAGCGAGAACAGACAAAAAGTGGGGATGTTAAAGAGACAAAGAGGTAGGGAGTAACAGATATGGAAAGCCAAATGGGTCAGATAATAAAGCCTTGGAAGGAACATAGTTCTATGGGGGAACTACGGGGGAAAGCACCTCACGACTTCAAACATGAACCTTTAGGGAGCCTGGGGTTAGCAGATTAGCTTTTGTTACTTTTATACTAATGGTATACAGTAGCAAGTCTGAAACATCACACCAATTATGAATCTGTCCATGTTGGAGACTACAGCAAGAGTAAACAGTCTGTTTCATAGGTCGTGGCCTTGCCTTATTAAAAGAACCCTGGGTTTTTACTAACAATTAGCCTTTGGGAGATCTGATAAGCAGTATGTGCTGAGTAACAACTACTGGGTTTAAATTAAATTTAAAATGTATGGTGTATTAGAAAAATGTCAGTAGAGGCAAGTCCTTTGTTATGTATCATCCATATGCTCTCTGGCAAACTTTAGACGGGCCTGGACATGTACTGGCGTAAGCAGGGGGGCACGCCTGGCACTGCAGGATCTGAGTCCCTCTCAACGTAGTGTGTTACTGATGGTAGCCTTTGTTACTTTGGTCCCAGCTCTCTGCCAGTCATTCATCGGGTCCCTCCGTGTAGTTCTGGGATTTTTGCTCACTGTCCTCATGATCATTTTGACCCTATGGGATGAGATCTTGCGTGAAGCCCCAGATCGAGGGAGATTATCAATGGCCTTCCATTTTCTTACAATTGCTCCCACAGTTGATTTATTCACACCAACCCCTTGCCTGTTGTAGATTCATTCTTCCCAGCCTGGTGCAGGTCTACAATTTTCTTCCTGGTGTCCTTTGACAGCTCTTTGGTCTTGGCCATGGTTAATTTTGGAGTCTGACTGTTTGAGGCTGTGGACAGGTGTCTTTTATACAGATAATGAGGTCAAACAGGTGCCATTAATACAGGCAACGAGTGGAGGACAGAAGAGCTTCATAAAGAAGATGTTACAGGTCTGTGAGAGCCAGAAATCTTGCTTGTTTGTGGGTGACCAAATACTTATTTTCCACCATGATTTACAATTAAATTCTTTAACAATCCTACAATGTGATTTCCTTGATTTTTTTTTTCTCATTTTGTCTCTCATAGTTGAAGTGTACCTATGATGAAAATTACAGACCTCTCTCATCTCTCAAGTAGGATAACTTGCACAATCAGTGGCTGACTAAATACTTTTTTGCCCCACTGTAACAGGAAATAAAAATCAGTCTTATAGCTATCCAATTCATGTCTGAATGACAGAAAACTAGTAGGAGTTAACCCTTGTGACACCTGCTGACAGAAAAGAGAATGGGCGTCTTGAAAAACAGAAAGCATGGTAGCGTTCCACTCTCTTTTTCAATAAGAATTTCAAGTTTTAAAAATACAAAGATAAGAATGACTGTATTGTACAGTCATGTACGAAATGTTTTCATGTTTTAATTAATATTATTGTTTAAAATAAGACACTATGTGCCAAGTAGTATGCGGCTACGCATCCGGTCAATATCCCATTTCAACAACTAACAGCGCAAACCTGTATGTTTTTTCATTTTGCTAACTTCTCTGAGGATCAATCAAGCATGCAAGTGCGATTTATAAAGAAGGAGAGGTGAGATGGAGGGGTTTCCTTTACCGCTGAGCAGGGGCCGGTTGAGGGTGAACTGCTGGGGCAGGTGTTCGATGTCGGCGATGCGCTGGTACATGGCGCGAGACAGGTGATCAGCGTGGTACAGGCTGCCCAGGATGATGCTAGAGAAGTAGATAGGCTCGGTGAAGTAGCTCATTAGCGAGCCCTGGATCCCCACTACGTTCCACCTGAGCGCGCGCACACGCACGCACACACACACACACACACACACACACACACACACACACACACACACACACACACACACGATGAAACTACTGTAATAACAGATTGTTTGCCTTAAGCACGGTGTTTGATATAATGCGCTTATGTTTCTCTCACACCTTCCATTGAGGGCTCTGTATGAATCTCTTTTAAAAAGCAGATAAACAGATCAGGGAACCCAATTATGGAAACATCGCAAATGATACACAGTGATTCATCGGTGAGTGTAATCGTCATCCTGTAACATGAGATCCTGACCTGAGACCCATATCACATATAGCAGAAGCTCTCCAGGAGCAGCAGTCTGGGGCTCGATGCCTTTTCTGCTCACACAGAGTACGGGATGAACGGGTCTCATTAGTGTACTTCTTCCGTTCCCTTTCCATTTAAGCTTTTGCAAGTTCCAGACTGCCCCAGCGGGGTCTGTCCTTCTGCAGCGTACAATCAAAGGGGCTAATCAAGACAGGCTCAACTCCCCCAAACAACACCTGCTGCACAATCCTGCTGGCAACACACTCATGTGATTGGAGCCCTTTAGTTCAGCCAATCAGCTGCTTTAAATGCCGGACTCGCTCTCAGTCTAAGCTCTAGCTTTTCCCTAATGCAGACCCTGGTTTTGCTTTTCTCCTACTTCAGGACCAGGCATTTTAATCAAAAGCAATGCAAAAATAATTCAAGCTTGAGGTCAAGCACCATCTGGACCTTTCATGTAATTTGCATTTATGCCACTTAGCAGGCGCCCTTATCCAGAGTGACTGATACAACTTTACAATCCAAGCAATTGGGATTTAAGGGTTTTGCTCATGGACCCAACAGCTTGGCAGAGGTGGGATTTAAACCCTGGACCTTCTGGTCCATAGTCCAGTACTTTAACTGGTAGGCCACCATAGTATTTGCAATCAAAAATACAAATACACACACAGTCTAGTGCAAAATTTTGGACAATTTTCGTGCCCCACAAACCCAACCCCTTCAGCTTGAGGAAATCTACAAATCGTAAATCCCTGGTAAAGAGGTTGTACAAATTATTAAATGCAAAGGAGCCAATAATTTTGGGACATTTACATTTACAGCATTTAGCAGACGCCCTTATCCAGAGCGACTTACAATTGGTACAGTCTTACAATTCAAGCAATTGTTGGTTAAAGGTCTTGCTCAAGGACCCAACAGTGGAGCTTGGCAGAGGTGGGATTTGAACCATGGACCTTCTGTTCCAGAGTCCAGTACCAGGCCTCAAACAGGCCTAACAGGAAAAAGCTTTTCCCACCATCTAACCACAAATGGAAGTGCCTGGAGTTTGGTAAACGCTACTGGGGGAAATAGAAGGCTGACTACACTGCAAAGAACCTGATGCCAAACATCTGTCTCTGCCAAGAAACTAAAATGGGCCAATCATCCAAACCATCAACACAAAAACGGTTTACCAAACACAAAACCAAGCTTGTGCCATGGTCAAAAGAAAACCCATGGAGCTAAAAAGCAGAGTGCACACGAGAAGATCTAGGACCCTGAACAATCTGGAGAGATGCTGTAAAGAGGAACGGTTCCAAATACTCTGTTCTGTATCTATAACCTTAGATGTTACAGAAGAAGTGCTGTTTTATTGCAACGCGACAATGTACAAATTATTAAATGTAAAGGAGCCAGACATTTTGGGACATGTGGTTTTGTTAAAAATATTTTGTCTTGATGGGGCATACTTTTTCCTCAGACTACATTTACTTCAATTAAAGGTTAATGTACAAATTAAAGGTTAATGTACTGCCACTGTTTGTCTATGGATAATCCAAAAATGTCTGCTTTATATCATGAATATGTTACAAGTGAGTGTTGCTGAAAGAACAGAGCTCAGTAATTAGAAGGGTGTCCAGAAACGTCTGTGTATATAGTGTACATAAACACACGCATATTTACACACCCCATTTAGCAGTCAAAATATTGGTTCATTATCATTAGCACTTTCAGTGAGTCTCCAATATTTCTTAAACTATAACAATCGTAAGAAATTTCCACATTACTGCAGAGAACATTGCGATCCTCTGGACACATATTCAGAGGCGCTGCTTTTAACGAGATGAAGCAGCGCGAAAAGAGGAAAACATGCATCACAAAGCCCAGGAGATCCGCATTCACAATGGATTCTGCTTATGTTGATAAATAACCCCATCCAACAAGGGATGATGGCACTTTGAGAAATGGTGCAATACGAGTGATGAAATGGCGCCCGCTGACAGGCCGCCATTCTTCAACCTCTAACGGCCGTCTTCCCCCAGGCTTCAGTTGCATAAGTGCTCCTCAGCCTTGCATTGTGAAAGCAAAGCAATCATTATCAGCACCTGTTCTTCCCTTATGGCAGCGAGTTTAATAGTCTAAATAATGGTGAAGGGGGGTCGATAAGTCGGAGCGAGCGGCTCTTTCCTCTCGAGTGACAAGGCCTGTGCTCCACACGCACCTCCATGTGACACCTGCTTATCTCGACGCACACAGGCCTCGACGACGGAACAGACCAGCACCTCAACCGGCGTAAATAAAGTACACGCTTGCTCCCAAAACACACTCCCCTGTGCCACTGCAGGTGTTTGTAGCCTTTGAGATAGAGCTGTCTACTGGGAAATATTCAATCATTCATTAAAGTAGGCGGTAGTGGCTCAGTGCTTAACGTACTGCACTCTTTATGGGAAGGTCGAGGGTTCAGGTTCTGTCAAACTGCCACTGGCGGGAGCTTGTGCAAGGTTCTTAAGCCTTAATTGTTTTAACTGTACGATCATAGTCGGATTTCTGCAGGTATAGAATCATCCTAGTGGTCGTACATTGAGTATACTCCAATGCAGAGAACAGATTAAGAAAGCCGGATTTTATTCCAGTAATCAGATTTCTCAAAGCTTAGAGAGTATGCGCATGCACGCAAATGTAACACGAGAGATTAACAGTTGCTAGATGCTCTTATTTTAAGAGAGACTTTGCTACCTTTGGGATTCTTTCCATACGCCTGGTTGGTTTTTTTATTTTATTTGTGGGATCTGGCAACCCCAGAATTAAACGCAGCACCCGCCAAAACAGCTACTGAACACCTGCGAATGTATTAAATTAATATCTTATTAATATTTAATTATTATTAATATTGAATTAAAATCTATATTTAATTAATAAAGTTGGAAGTTCATGTCACATATTTCTGTCAGATTATTGGCTGGTTGCAAAGTAGAAATCTGATTATTATTCATCCGAGTAATGCATACCCCATTATCTGATTACTCAAGTGCATGTTAACTAGCTGACAGGATTAATGACAATCTGATTTTCTTCAGTAATCAGATTATTAATTTAGATATATCCGAAATATACACTTCCAAAGTATCGTGAAATTATCATTATCGATAAAATCCCAATACTGCACATGCCTCCGACCCTTGAACCCTATTTTGCAACCAGCCGATAACTCCACAAAAGGCTGTGATGTAAACATTACATGTAAATAATGAAATAATGAAATTCTTAATTTATTCAAGCCTATACAGTGTTTCAGTGATTCACCAAAAGTGCTTAATTCCAGGGTTGCCAGATCCCGCGAGAGGAACAAGCAACCAGGTCTATGGAAACATGCTAAGTTTCTCAGAATATCAGGATCTGGCAATGCTACGACAGTTCGCATGTATGCGCAGACTGAGAAACAGCTGGAATAGGAGTATGGGAATACATGCGCTGAGAAATCCGATTACTGGACTAAAATCTGGTTCTCTTTATCGGATTTCTTAATCTGATTTAATAGATCCTGCAAGCTGCACCCGTTCCTCTATTGAAAGTCACTCCTGATATGGGCCTGCTAAAAGCTGTACATGTAAAAGTAAATCAACATTGCAGAATGGTTCTAAATTACCTGGCAATCTTGTCACTGCAGGACATGGTAAGCAGCCTCTCCCCTTGCAGGACTCCATCCCACGTCTGGATGGTGTTGCTGGAACGCACCGGGATGGTCCCCTCTCCTGACTCGATCTTAGTCCTCAGCTGGCCCCGAGCTTTCCTGTTCGGGTGTCTGTCTCCCTGATCTGGCAGCAGAAGTTGAAAGAGAGAGAGCTGGTGAATGAGATTCCATTAAAGCTGTCTTAGCACAGGACTGCTCTAATGTTTTAACACCTGATCTCAAACTGCTGTGTTTGTACAGTAATGTGTGTGTTTATAGTAAGGAAGATAAAAAAATAGCAAATGAAGCTCTCAGTCTGTATGGGATGTTTACATTTTCCATTTCCATTTAGCATGAAGTTGCTCTTATCCTTTGACTGGGGGTACAGTGTAGTTTGTAAACCAGAGATGTTATATATGGATGAGACCAGTCACTGGCTGAAATATCCATGGCACAACATGGCAACTGTAGTACAGAAGTCTGGACAGGGGCGACCTCTGATAAAAACTGGAAATGTAAGCAACATACAGCGCAGACATACGCCCCAGATCCCCGCTGTACTGGAACAGCCTGTGGAACGCCAAAATACGAACCCAAAACTCATACCCAACAGGATTGGTGGTAAATAAGACGAAGACATAACTATGTTAAAAAATGAGTCAAGGGACTAATTTTTGTCCACTGACCTCAGCCTTCAACCCACCCAGAGCTTGCTCCGTTGCACTTTGTGTAAATTGATAACTCAGCCTACACGGCAGACAATGTCGAGTGAGTAATTGTTCATCCGCAGCATTCCTGATAAGGCGTGTTGGAGCAATTGTGCATCGCAGCTGCTGAACGTAGCACGGTCCCGCGCATGACACTCGGCGGAATTAATCAGACGCAGAGACAAAGGCTGCTAATTAAAAGCGGCACGGAAAATTTTGTTTTCAAAATGCAGACAGCTGAATGAGATTCCAATTAAACAACACTGATCACAGGGGGAAAACATCATAAGCTTAAACGCTTTCAATTATTCGCCTTTGATAATTCATTTCTAAAGAACCGGTCGAATAAATCAATCTAGTCGACTGACATCCACGATGAAAGAGATCAAACAGAGCCATGTTGGAGCCAGACTGACAAATCGGGTCTGAGACCCTAGCTGATGTACAAGAGCATGAGCTGAATGGTGTGGAGACTGTGCTCAAACTTTTCTACACCAGTGATTAGTTTAAAATGTGATGTTTGTTATTTATACA
The DNA here is from genome assembly GCA_025084515.1 of Ancistrus triradiatus. Lineage (NCBI taxonomy): Eukaryota > Metazoa > Chordata > Actinopteri > Siluriformes > Loricariidae > Ancistrus > Ancistrus triradiatus. The sequence continues at coordinate 182,396 of JAJAGP010000774.1, read as the reverse complement.
ACAAGTTTGTTCCGACCTTACAATGTGATTGGTTGGGAAGTTTTCACACCAAAATAGTATCAATCTGCTGATGCGTTCCTAAGTAACATCAAGCTTCATGCACACAAACAGAGCATAAACAAATAAGGCAAAAGCCCTAAGAAATAACTAAATTCCATCACTTAATTCTTAATTAAATTAGTTTTAGTTCCAGCCGCCTTTTCCTTTCATTCGCTTATTTGCACTTCAAACTAATGTTACTTGGTAGCGTTATATAAGCCATATGAATTCTGTAGCATGTGTTAAGACAGTGTAGGGAGTTGTGTAGCAACAATATGTTTCTTTGATTTATTTTGTTTCTTTAGTTTATTCTTTAAGAAAGAATAGAACACTCAAGGTCCTGTGTCATTGCAAATACCATTGTGGCTGTGATTATATACGGCACTCGCCTTCAGCTTGTACCTGCACCCAGACCATAGCTGTGATGTTATTCGCGATAACACACTCCCTCTTGTGTTTTATTGTTTCATTGATGGATAGTTGCACCAACTGACATTTTCTGGGTGGTAGAATGATCTTGTTTTAAATGATTTAACACCATTCTAAAAGCAAAACCAAACAACTGTTCAGATTCAGAAACAGATTCATCAGCTTTTGTTGACCTCCCCTCCCCTATTTATCCCTTCCCCATTCCCCAGTGTCTCGGCATTGCAGGGATAGAAAATGCCTCCATACAACTACTGCCACAGACCCTTTCTTTCCCTCACAGAGAGAATAAGCCTCCATGGAGGAAGGCGTAGGAACATCCTACACTGTATCCATTTGCCATCTTGTTGAAAAGGGGTTGCTATTGCCCTTGTACGGTGATGACCCATTGCATGGCCTTCCATCCATTAGACATGCAAGTTGACAGACAGCCAAGACTCAAACTCAAGCCTCTGCGACAGTGGGCTAGCACATTAGACCCGCCAACACCACTGCACAACCCCTACACTTAGAGAAGAGAGGTGTCTAAATACATTTGTCACTGACTAGTTCTTTCATTGATGATGCATTTCTTTGGGGAGAATCAGCATGTACAGAGGAACACTATTCGCCAAGTGTGGCTTGTGCCTAAAAACAGACGGGTTCGCACCCCTTTTGGGGTCTGACCTTATCGATTTTTTCTTTAACGTTGGTTTAAAATGTCTCAAGAAAGACTGAACGGCTTCGCAAGGATCACCACTGAGCAGAGAGTTGAACATGGAGGACATAATGATTACTGAAACCAAAACCCAGATGGTTCAGTTTTGACTGCAGAAAGAAAGATAACAACGTGGGTAAATATGAGACTGGCGGATAAGGACTGGACTATGAACCAGAAGGTCCACGGTTCAAACCGCACCACTGCCACTGTAAGGTCCTTTAGCAAGGCCCTTTACCCATAACTGCTTGGATTGTAATGTTGTACAAGTCGCTCTTACAAGAAACGTTGTACATATTGTATTTTGGCGGAAAACAAGTCTTTGATTACTGGACGGGACTGTGGTAGCCTAGCGGTTAAGGTACTGGACTCTGGACCAGAAGGTCCAGGGTTCAAATCCCACCTCTGCCAAGCTGCCACTGTTGGCTCTTTGAGCAAGACCCTTAACCCACAGTTGCTTGGATTGTAAGACTGTACCAATTGTAAGTAGCTCTGGATAAGGGTGTCTGCTAAATGCTGTAAATGTAAACGATTAGGGCTCTCAGACCTAACTTTTCTTGGCCCCTGAAATGCCAAATCCACCCGAGTGCGTGGAAAGAGTGGGTGAGTGAAAAGGTGAATGTGTGAATCAGTTTGTTATAAGCCAGATTAATAGATTAAGAGACCACTGACCCTCGACGCCTGCCTCATGAGGCGAGAAGATGCGAGCGTCTCCACAGGGCGACGTGCTGATGTAGAGGTGAAACTGAACGTTGTCCTTTAAGCGGTAGCCGTGCTTCTCGCACCTTCTGAAAATGGAATTCTCGTGCTCCTCCTTGTTGTTGCTGTTCGCAGGAGAAGGAAAGGTGAATGCCTTCTCTATGAACGGCGTCAAAGCTCTGAATAGGACTCGCTCTCGGAACATAATGGCTGCGCTGCTGTCAGACTGAATCGGCGCTCGGATGTACCGGAGCTATAATTAGGATCAGGTAATCGGGCCTCTCACCTGAGGAAGCACTCGAGCTGCATGTATAGGTAACGTAGGAGCGAGCGGCGGGCGATGATCTCAGCGTGGCAGTCGTTAAGCGCCAGGCCGCGGTCGCTCATGTACTCTCCGTTTATGCACTTGGTTCCTGTGGAGACGCAGATCACCTGAGCCTCTTTCACATCCGTCCCTGAGAACAAACACGAGGAACTGTGAGGAGACGAAAATACCTAATGACAGTTCTACAAAGTTCTACAATTACGGACTGTAGTCCATCTCTTTCTCTACATCCTTTGTTCGTCCCTTTTACTCTGTTCTCAGGACCAGCACAGATCAGGTCCTATTTGGGTGGTGGATCATTCTCAGCACTGCATCAACACTGATGTGGTGGTGGTGGTGGTGTGTTAGTGTGTGTTGTGCTGGTGTGAGTCGATCAGACACAGCAGTGCCGCTGGAGTTTTTCTACTCCATCTACCATATTGCTCCATCTTTTCACTTTGTGTTAGTCATCCTCTAATCTCATGGTTCCCAACCTGGGTTCCACCTCAGGGGGGCGCCAAAGATCACAGGGGGTGTGTGAGGCTTTGTCTGCTCTGAGGTGCTCGGAGTTTGTCAAAATACAATTTGTACATGATGAATAAAATGAACGTAACACACTTACTGGAATAAATCTGTATATAAAACTACTTAAAAAGACATATAATAAGCTTATGCTTGATTTTTAGCTACATGTTAATATTGCTAAAAGCAATAATTAAAAACCCTAGAGAGAACAAAAAAGCTACAATTTATGTTCATTTTTGCCAGTAAAGATCTGCAATGAATCGCTTCAGTCTTTTGGTCTGTGTGTGCAGGCTTGCCTGGGGCGCAGCTTTTAGATACTCGTAGGGGGAGCTCCAAGGAAAAAAAGTTGAGAACCACTGCTCTAATCCTTCATCAGTGCTCACATGATGCTGCCTCGAGGATGCTGGTGGCTGGACATTTTTGGCCGGTGGACGATTTTCAGTCCAGCAGTGACACTGAGGTGTTTAAAAACTCCAGCAGCACTGCTGTCTGATCCACTCATACCAGCACAACACACACTAACACGCCACCGACACACCAGTGTCAGTGAAGTGCTGAGAATGATCCACAACCCAAATAGTACCTGATCTGTGCTGGTCCTGTGGCGGTCCTGACCATTTTACCAGAGAACTGAAGACATTAGCTGTATTTCATCTACCGATCAAGGATCATTTCTTTAATATGCCGTTTGGCGCTGAAGCAAAATCACACGATGAAACACAAGCTCTGCGGGCAACAAACTTAAATCAGTTTAAACTGCAAATCCGTTGTCGCCTAAGGCTCAGGTTGATCAAATGCCTGGAAATTACAAGGCCTACCTGTTGTCATGACAACCCCTGCTAGCACTTTCCTCCGCGCATGAGGGGACGTGAAGTTGTCGGTCAGCTCGCTGAACTTGTCCACCACTAGACGAGAGACAGCGTCCGCCAGAACCTGACCAAACGTACAGCTGGTTAGGACAGCGAGGCTCAGCAGGTAAAGGACGGATCACAAACACAGGAAGGTTAAGAGACCGCAACGATCGGAGACAGATGGATAGGATTCACGAAAGTGTCTGAAGAAAGAAAATCTTCTTAAATGTGTTACGAACAATTGTTATTCTTCAAATAACTTCTTAAGAATGATCTTAATTTTATTTCTTTTCTCCAGAACAATTCTAAGAACAAGTGGTATTCTTGAAAACATTCTGTTCTTAAACGTTTTCTTAGCCTTACGTTAGCCTCACACTTGTCTTAGGTTGATAAGGTAAGTATCTACATTTTCCAAAATGTAATCAGTTAGTTATTGGAAATAAGGCCTACATATATTCAGTTCAAAGTTTAAAAGCCATTCTGGTGAAGGGCATCCTTAAAATACAAAAGAATATGGAAAAGCTGTTGCTTTAATCTGTTTTTTTAGATGGACGTTTTTCAAAAGAGAGGAACACCCATGATATGGCAGATCCTCTAATTTTCTGCAGAAGTCTGCAAGTCTGAGACCATTTTGTTTGGTTCTTCTTGTGTTGTTAATAGTCCTCATGATAATCTTGATCAACTGTTCTCCAGTATTAGGTCCTCAGTGAGAAATCTAGGTGAGCTTGATCTGATTCTGATCTCAAGTTTGAAAAACAAATGAATGCGGTCCTGAATAGATGGTTCTTCCAACTTCAACACATCGCTACGCTTAAACCTGTTCTCCTTTCTCGGACCTGGAGAAGGTTATTCATGGATTCATTTCCTCTAGACTTGACTACTGTAATTCGTTATATATCGGGATCAACCAGTCTCTTTTACAAAGGCTACAAGATTTTTACCAGGTGCTAAAAAGAGGGAACATATTACACCTGTTCTCACTTCCTTGCATTGGCTGCCAGGAAGGTTTAGAGTTCTGTTTAAGGTACTTTTGATTGTGTATAAGGCACTTAATGGGTTAGCCCCCACGTCTGTTTCCAACTAGCTTTCTTCTTCTGTGGCTCAGAGATGACTGAGATAGGGGTCACAGAATTTGCTGGTGGATCCTAGGGCTCACCTTAAAGGGGATCGGGCGTTTGGCATTTATGTTTGGTAGCCTGTGGAATAGCCTACCATTGAATATTTGGCAAGAGCCATTGCTTGAGGGCTTCAAGATGGGCTTAAAAACTTATTTTTATGGATTACCTTCTATGGATTATTGATTTGAACAGTGCCAGACTGTGGCTATTTTAGGTACTGAGCTATTGTGTCTTATTGTTGGTTGGTTCTGGTATACTGTGTTCGTAATGTTCTAAATAGTTTTTATTCTTTTATAGTGATACTGTTACAATTCAACTGTGTGTTTTATATTGTGTGTATGGATTGGTAATGGTTGGGTCACCTTGATTTTACATACAGCACCTTGTTATAAAGTGCTATATAAATATATTATATAGTATAAAGTAAATGTTACTTACCGGTACTTAGCTACTCACTCTCACTCTGATCATACACTTCCACAACAATACAGACTCCCAAATCCCATTTCTTCCATCTCTATTTCTTGTTTGCTAAAATTTTTGGAACTTCTTTTGGCTTGTTTTGATGTTTTTCCTTTCATTCTGTTGTCCGAGCGGATTAAGCGAAATTATGGAAATGACAGTAAATAAAAATTCAAAATGTGTCTTGCGCAACACAGCCTATATATAATAAAGCAATGAAGATTTTCTTAAGAAAATCTTAAGGAAATAATTAAGATTTATTCTTAAGGTAATATTTATTCTTCATAAGTATTTTTGAGATATGCATTTAAGAACATTCTTCTGAAAAACTCAGCGTTTGCCTTAAGAACATCTGTAAGTTTTTTCCTTAAGAAAGCTTTCGTGAATCCGGCCCCTGAACGATAAATCAGAAGGTCGCATGTTCAAACCTCTTCAGCAAGGCTCTTGATGCTCATTTGCGCGTGGCTCTGAATAGGGGCTGCTATGAAATGAAAATGGTAACACGGTCTATGTTCAAGCATCCATATTTTCAAACCATTCCATTAAAACCTAATGGGATCCTGGCTGTAAGCAGACCTCCGTTTCACCTTACATAACAGAAAATAAATGTGGTATCACCATCTCCGGCCATTTTTTTCCTTTCCTGACAGTGTCTTTTGTCTCATACCGTCATTCTCCTCTGCTAATATGGTGGAAAATGATTATGCCAGAAAGAAATCACTGGTTGAATGGGCACAAATTAGAGACATTAGTCCAACAGTGCTTCCCCAGCACTTCAGAATCACTCAGCGGCAGACAGCTAATGTGACCGCGGCACGCCGGAGAGAGGGCTGACTTACTGCGCTTTGAAATGGAATGAGACCCTTCAAAACTGAAGAAGCATTTTCACCATGGCAATCAAGCACACGATTAGAAGCACTCTGATTTCCATTCATTTCCACCAACAAGCAGCAGGGGAGGCACCTTTTACCGGAACGCACATTAAATAAATCCTAACAGGCAATGGATAATTACCCACGGACACATCAGGGTGAATCACATCGGCAGTGACACGAGGACGAGGGCGGAAATGACCAGAGACTTTTCATCCTGATGGTCCGTTGACCGAGATCCTCCCATTCAAGCCCTGGCCCTCGATCCTCACCTGCTCATGTGCATCAACTTGGCCAGCGGCAATCCCGACGTTTGCCTTTCACTTTGCCTGAGATCAAATTTACCCATGTCCCTCAACCATGGACACCAGAGGCATTGCTTACAGAGCGGCACGTTCTTGGCTCGTCTAACCCGTGAGGTTCGAGTGCCAGAAGCATACGGCGATCCTGACAGGCTGCTCGTCAGCAGACAGGCAGCAGGAGTGCTTCAGCTAAACGCTCTTGTTTTGACACGGTTCAGAGGGAGATGTTAATTAAGATTGGGCAGATTTCAGTTTTCAAGCTTATCTGAAAGCAGGATTAACAAAAAAGGTTTAGAGAAGGTATAAATGGCCTTCCTGTCCATAAACACCCGGGACTTTGCTTCTTTAAGCCGTCTGCGCCTCGCCGCGCTGTTTTATCATACTTCTCCATTTCCATTTAAGCCTCCTAATGAAGATGGGGATAAAGTTATGGCATCGTGTTTAAGAATCAATCACAGCACAAAGACCGTGACAGAGAACTTATCTTGAAGACGTCTCCACCGAGTCCTGCAGCATTTATCATATACTCTGGAGAGCTGACAGACTGATTATTTTCTTCGGATCAGTTAGCTAATCTCAAGACATCCAACGTGGTTACACTTTATCTAACGGTCTGATCAGTGAGGCAGCTTACATTTAGTCCAGGAAAATGCTACGTCGCTTGAAAAAGCCAAAGGGAAGGTTTTGGTCATATTTTAAGTTCTCTAATACGTAATCACATTTAAATAATTATCCTGATCGTAGTTACTAAATCAAATTCTGGGACTTGGTGGCCTAGAGGTTAAGATGAATCAGGGTTGAAGTCCCACCAGTGCCAACGTGCCACTGTTGGGTCCTTAAGAAAGGCACACGTGTGTTTTTTTCCTTATATTCTTGACAGTGAGGTTCAGCAGTTTAATATGATAACTCACCGTCATAACGAGCCAGGTTTCAGTCTCAGCTGTGCCCTCCAGCTGGGTTGTGCATCACATAGGCATATAATATGAATTTTATACATCGTTCTACAATAAAGATGCCATTCGGCAATAAACACGCTTTATGACAAGGAAAGAAACAGATGGAAAGAAATAACAAATGCCGTCACCAATTACATCGTGAAAAACACTGTGCCATTTTCAAGCGGTTGTAAGAGATGGGTTCAAACTACTTCTGAATACTTTAGACTCAAGATATAAACTGCCAAAGTATCACCTGATTATTGTTACTGACAAAATCTCAGAAAACACTGAGATATCATTTTTTGTCAACCTCGCTCACCCCTAGCTGCAGACGGACTCCAGAAGACAAGTGTCCAAATAGTGAGGTCGGGACGCACATTTCATTTTTTGCTTTATTTGTTGCCCGAGACACGCTGCTACCAGCTGAACTAATATGGGAATACCTAACGTACAAAATGGAGGCTCGTACCTGTGGCAGGTGGAGTTGTAGACCCTCTCTTGGGATGGGCTGGCGGGATGGTGTCTGGTCCAGCTGCATGTTGAAGAGGGCAGAAAGGGCGGCCTGAGCCGCACGAGCCTTGGCCAGCTTCTTATTCCTCCCTGATCCCTCAAACGTCTGTGAATCCACGGTCACGGACATGACAAAGTTCTTGGCGTGACTCTCGCCACTCTCCGACACGAACTCGTACTTGAGACCTGGCCGCAACTCATTCAAGATCATGACCGGATTCTTGCCACTGGACGACGTGTTGAAGGTGGAGGGAGGGGGCAGGGGGGCCTGTGCCAAGCTGTTGTTGCCTGCTGCGGCGGGCATGGGGTACTCTCCCAGAGGGTTTAGGGAGCCGTTAGTGTTGGAGCCAAGGTAGAAGGAGTCTTCCGGTGGTGCGGGGGTCTCAAAACCATTGAAGAGCATGTCGGGGAAGTCGGCCTGGTCTGACGTGAAGTCTGTGTTGACGGTGAGAGTGCGGCCCATGGCCAGATGAGCCTCGGAGGCGTTAGGGAACTGCACAAAGGAGCGAAGAGCTTTCTCCGCCGCGTTCAGCTTGGCCTTCTTCTTGGTGGGGCCTGAACCCTCGAAAAGTTGCCCGTTCACCTCAACGGTCATGACGAAGACGGGCGCATGGACCGGACCGGTCTGAGACAGCAGCTTGTACTGCAGGCCTGGTTTGATCTCATTCAGCTGCATCAGGGCGTTCTTGGGGAGAACCGGCCCTGGGGTTTTCTTGCGCTTCTTGGGCCTGAACTTGGGGTGTGCATGGCCGTTATTGCCCTCCTCAAGGGGGCGCTTTCGCCCCCCTCCGCTGCTGCCGTTGGGGAGCTGTTCTGGCATCCCTGCCCCCTCCTTGAGGGAGACGTTGTCCAGGTTGCGGTTTTCCTTGACGTCGGTGCTGCAGGAACCTGCGATGCCCAGAAAGAGTAGCTTACAACGCCTTCGTTGCAGGATCTTGTAAATGTAAAATTTATAGATTCCTTTAGCTCTCTTTGCAACCGAACACGTGATGTGCATTCCTGTTTGATTCGGAGGACCCGCCTAATTAGGGCTAACCAATTTATATTTGAACTGGCGTCAACTGATGCTTGGTAACTCAGTTTGGCTAAACTGGCTTATCGTTACTGACTCTGGTGCGTCGAGTGACCCTTGTTTTATTGACTGATTGTAATTGCGTTGCTTTTACATGGGCGTATAACACATACGAACATAAAAACACTGTCTGTTACTTTAAAGAGCTATAATGACCAAGTGCAATGGCATGACTTTATATTCATACCCACTTAATCCAATTCAGGGTTGTGGGGAGCAATTCAGAAACCAATCCTAGACAATAACCCTAAATGGGACACTTATGAGATGCCAGTTGGCCAAACACAAGTCTTTGTGTTGGGGGAGGAAACCCACACAGACATCGGGAGAACATGCAAACTCCACACGGACAGGGAATCGAACTGTGGATCTCTGGAGGTGTGAGGTGACAGCACTAAGCACCGTTTTGCCCAGATTTAGGTTCTAAATTATTAAGTGATAGGAAAAACTTTACTACGTTGGCCACTACCCCACCAATCTGGAGTCCTGGCCGTGCCTTCCAGCCAAGTTGGGCTTCACATAGTGGCACAATAGGCCCATAAAGGCATGAAGGGCTGTGTCTGAGGGAGAGGAAGCCAGTCAGGGATCACCCCTTGGTGTCAACACCCCTGTTGATGGCATAAAATATAAAAAATGCTAGAAATTTAAATTTTGATCAAAATAATAATCATTGTTGCTTTAGTGTCTACTGGACAGCCCTTTTCAATCAAAGAACAAGAGTTATTATGTGATGCCATGGGCAGTCTTTTCATAGAGCATAATTATTTCTGCACCTAGGCAAGACGATAAAGTGGTACATTCTGTATTATTACATCCTTAAACAGTAGGTGTGTACTTCAGTATTTCTACTGAATGCAGTGGCTCATTCAGCTCCACACGGCTATAATTAATTCTGATGGAATATTGTTAAAACAGGGAAAATGCTGTGTGGAGTTCACGTTTAGAATTAGAATTAATTGTTATACTGAATCTGTCTCCAGGCTGATTGAAGCCAATTCCAGGAACAGGCTGAGTTATGGCTGAAGTTCCCTTAAACCCGTCCATATACATAATGTATATTTGTGTTGGGAAACATTTAGGTGTTAATGATGGCAGTCAAACTACACCCACACATAAGAGAGCAATAAAATAAGAGCTACTGAGACAGACTTGTTTCGTTTTGGTTTAAAAATGTCACGCTGCAAAATCTCACCTGCATTATGTAAATCTAACGACATTCCATTTAGCGTTGCGCCGTGCTGATTAAATATTGCAGCAGCTCCGAACTAGTGCTGAATCGACCAAATGTAACTTTTTGTTATTGTGCAGTACAGATGGAGAAACACACATCATCATGTCCTTGTTGTCAAAGCTGATGGAACTGTGGCTAAATTTTCATTTATAACATCCTGCAACAAAAGCTCGCTAGGTTACTCCTTTCGGCGCTGGCGGAGGGGAGAGAGAAGCTTGCGTAAAGAAGAAAAAATGGGTGAGGCTCTGCAGGATAACATGAGGAACAAGGCACAGGATGAAAACGGGAGCAAACTTTCAGAATCAAATCATTCAACAACTCTGTTCATGCACACTCAATCAGAAACAGTCTAATCCTCAACCAGATCAGATTTCGAGTAAACAGAAAGCCTTCCATTATCAGAAATCCATGTTGAAGCAGCTGCCCCAGTTATGCTGCACAGAAAGCAGAGAAGACCCAAATCCTGCAGATCCAAAGTCTGCACATTTCCTCCCAGCTTTATGATGAAAGAGCCCGAGCATCACGATCAAACCTGTGCATTTTAATATCACTATTTCAAGCCAAACAGGAAGCAAACGATCAAGCTTGGTTCAGGTTTCAGACCAGAAAATACATGAGACTGACACTCAAACACATTCAATTCCATTATTGTTAATGGAGAGTTCTGGCCTTTTAGTGGAACTCACTAACAATATAGCTACTTATAGGTGAAATAATGTGAATTTACCTGTACACGCACTAATTAATCTAGATTTTACTCAAGTGGTCAGGTAAACAGCATACTCCAATTTCTTAGATCAAATTAAGGTCTAGACATCAGAATTTTTAGCTCAGATATATTTTGTCGTGTCTACACTGCCAGGCAAGCCTTCACTGTGGCATCATTTCCACAAGCTTCTACAGTGTCACATCATTTATTTCTGTCCAGGGATGCCTTAATTTTCCCCCAACATCTTGTATTGATGATGGAGATTTGTTCCACTGCGCAAAGTCTTCTCCAGCACATCCCAAAGATTCTCAATGGGGTTCAGGTCTGGACTCTGTGGTGGCCAATCCATGTGTGAAAATGATGGCTCATGCTCCCTGAACCACACTTTCACAATCTGACCCTTCTGAAAACCCTTCTGAACTTTGAGACTGCTATGACATCATATTCTTATTGTTACATAGCCATCTGAATTCCTTACCATGACTAAACATGTACAGAACGCTTGTTACATGACCATCGATAGTTGACATGTTAACGGATGAGATTCAGATTCTGATCAAATCAGACTATAAGCGTTCTTGTAAACACTTTGTGACGTGCAACTGTGCGAGCATGTAGCACGAGGGATGCACATTAAAGTGGCACGGGCTGATTGTACGAGCAGAGCGTGCGCTATTTATTAACGCAATCAAACCTCAAGCACTTTAATTAAATTAATCACTCTTCCTTAGTTAATGGGGTATGGAAACCTGCAAACAAGACGACATGGCGAGCATATCAAGCACCGCTTTCTGAACAGTGCCGACAAACAAGTCAGAAAGCCCATGAGGAGTGTAAGCTCCTCAGTGATCAATAAAAAAAGGTTTAATTAATAGTGTTAAATTATAATGTGTTAAACTGATGCTTTAAATATAGACAGCAGGCAGTGACAAACTCAGGGATATCACTGTGCTTATCCGCACCAAATCTAAATAAGAAGCCGGTGCCTGTGCTTTGAGTTGCCAATAAATGACCTTGCTTTCTTTTGTAAGCTGCTTTCAGGAGAAGCCGGTAAGTGACAGGGCAATAGAGAGCTTCAATTCAAAGCAGCGCTGGATATGGCTGACAGCCTCAAAGCCTCTGAAAGCGTGTTGTCTTTTCTTGAAGCCTTTTGATCAGTTGTGTGAGAGAAACTAGCTGGTGAGATCACACAGACGTCTGCCATGTCAAGGATATAGAGCAAGGTTTGAATGTTTAATTAATCCAGCAGTACAGTTAGAGAAACATGTACGCTTTAGCCCTAACAGGCTGATCCTACAGGCCGTACAGGAATTCATTTTTACTAGTTAGTCCAATGCAGTTCTTACAGGACGTCGGATCTAGGTTTTCCCAAACTCTTAACCCTCAGAAGCCGTCAATAAAACCCTCGTTATCAATTCACATCATTTCTTCCCATTTACCAAATATGGCAAGTATAGACAAGCGTTTAGTTAGTGAGAAACTGTCTTTTCTGTGAAAGCGCGACATATTTCAAATTGTATTGCGATGTGAGCAGTGGTTTGGGTATCATTTGCATTTTACTGATTCCAATTGAGATTCCGATTCTGCTTATGGATTCCAAAAATGTGCTAGATGTTCAAGTGCACTGCCTGGCCAAAAAAGGTCACCACCTGGATTTAACTAAGCAAATAGTTAAATAGTTAAATAAAAAGAGCCTCCCATCGGATAATTACTGCATTGGTGATTATGTTTCAGCTGACAACAAGTTCTTTAATCCTAACCGATGCAGTGAGTAGCTTCTCATTTGTTAAACAACCATGTCAAAAGACCCATCCTGTGGTTGTGGAAAAGATGTTCATCTGTTTCAGAGGGTCAGATTGTGAAAGAGTGGTTCAGGGAGCATGAGCCATCATTTTCACACATGGATCGGCCACCACAGAGTCCAGAACTGAACCCCATTGAGAATCTTTGGGATGTGCTGGAGAAGACTTTTTTTGTGCAGTGGGTCCACATCTCCCATCATCAATACAAGATCTTGGGGGGGAAAAATGAATGCAGCTCTGGACAGAAATCAACGTTGTGATGTTGCAGAAGCTTGCTGAAATGCCGCCACAGGTAATCAAAGGTAAAGATGGTCCAACAAAATATTAGCGTGTGTAACCTTCTTTTTGGCCAGGCAGTGTATAAAGTATATCCTTATTTAAATGATGGAAGTGTCCAAAAGGAATGTAGTCGTTCCCATTTAAACCTACTATACCTAAAAAGCTTAACGTGGCTTAATGTACTAACTCATTGACCTAGCAACACCAAACTTCTCTCAGTTAATACTGGTCATAACTAATCTCTTCTGCTGAAATGATGAATGTGGTCGAAAGGGAAAGTAATCGTTTTTACGTTAAGGGTTTTACTATAGGTTTAAATGAGGGGAAAAAAATAACAAACTTAAAAATGACGACTTTCCCTTTGGACCACACGTTCATCATTTCATCAGCAGAGAATACATAGGACCAGTAGTAATGAAGAGAAGTTTAGTGTTCTTAAATTTAGTGGTGACTGTTTTAGAACAATAAACCACGTTAAGCTTTGTTTACATTAAGCGTTCGGCTGTACCGGCTAATGTAGCATTTGGGCTAACAGACCACAGACAGTTCAACATGGTACACTCTCCAAGCTCAGTATCATTATGGTGCTTTAGATGTTTTGCCATGTTGGAGGTGCAGCCACTTTATAACAGATCAATTTCCACTCAAATCGGAACCAAACTTTTCAGAGCTTTTGAGCATCCTCCTTCTGCTAACGCTCAAAGGGAGCATATCGAAACAAAACCACGTGACGACGTACGTGATTACATGCCGCTGCGGTCCTAGCACATAGACACCTCCTTAATAAAAAGTATTTTTGCACTATGGTCGTGTATTTGAAGCATAAAACGCGTTAGTAGGAAACGATAAGTGAAATCGAAATTTTTTTAACCTGTACGTGGTTCTTGTTTTCAATACCTAAACCTAGTGAGCAGGTATTTCAGACGCGAGTTACATAGTTCTTGCATGCATTTCTATGCATTCTTCGACTATTACGTTTTCCTTATTATTTTTTAACCCTGTTCTTCTTTGTTGTGTTTCTCATTCGCGTTTCCCAGTAAGATTGTTCACCCATACCTTACTCTTGCTACCTGGACTTTACTATGGTGTTGTGACTGTTTCTGGATTATGATTTGCTCTTTGCTCTTTTGTTAAACCCTTTTAGTCCCTGCATTAGTCTCTGTTCTCTGGGCTAGTCTGACACTTCTTTAATGCATCCTCCTTACCATCTGTTGTAGGTTCGACATTTAGGGGTTCCTGCAGACAGACAAACTGAAGAACTCTTGAGGCTGCTAGATGAAACCTGATTTTGCTGAGCGACAGCTTTCCTTGCCTTAAGACAGAAGTAGCTTAAGCGAACTGTGATCAGGAAATGAATGCTCCTTTGGTTTAACACAGTATTTGACGTAAATAACGTCAACTATGCCCGGTTGCGTTGTACCAGGCCAGAGCACAACTCTGTACACACCACGATCCTCACCAAGATAAAGACGTTACTAACTATGAATGAACGAATCAAGACTCGAGTTTAACAACATCAGCCGGAGTTAAAGCTCCAACAGCATTGTAACTAGCTAGCCACGTCTGCTAGCTTATGTTTGGCTAACTGTTAAATGGTGTGAAGTGAAACCATGAGCCAAAACTAGCAAGCTCACAAACATTAAGGAAACCAGCACGGTGACGGGAGACGATTAAGCCGTCGCTCATCAAAATCAGGACGAGCCTCTGCAGCTATGTAGGTGTGTTATGTGCACTTGTGTGTATTACTGTGCTGCACAGACACTCACTCTTGTTCTCTTCCTCATCTACATCCATGGTGAAGCGTTTCTGCTGAGCCCGAGCCTGCCGCTCCCCGACTCCACCTGAATAAAGAGGCACAACAAGAACAAGACGACAGGTTAACATGAGCCACGCAGAAAAATAACCTTACACTTAAGTCAAAGCGGCTGCAGAAAGACAGAGGGGGATCCTGAGAGCAGCACTGAAGAAGTGCCAAGAGAAGAAAAGAAGGAAGAAAAGAAGCCGCGCTGGCGGTGAGGTTAAACCTACAGTAAGTGCATAAATATTCAGCGGTAGAAACTAATCTAGCGGAGAGAGAGAGGCGCGAGAACGGGGCCACAGCTGACAGGTCGTAATAGCCAGCGCAGTCTATTGTGACTTTAATATCCATTCGATTAGACCTCATTTTCAGCAGCCTCGAGGGAAAAATACAGCTATTGGAATCAACAGGCTTTTAGTAGCTCGCAACACAGATTTTGCATGAGTAACAAAAACGTATCCTCAGAGCAGGGCCTTCTGACGGAGGCTCAAGGACCTCGGTTAATCATCTTTATATATCTCTAAGAACAGGGCTGCACAGGAACAATTCACAGGACATTCCCTCAACTATTGTACTTAAGTACAGTTTTAAAGTACTCGAGTATTCCTATGATTTGATATTTTTTACTTTTACTCCACTCCATTTCAAAGTAGCCATAGTGCACAAAGACAGTATCCATAGGCGAAACCAGGTGGTTCTGGACTACTACTTGGAGGCTAGAACCTTAATCTTGAGCTACGCGTCTTATATCAGACGCTGCTGTGCCACCCGGGGCCACACCTACTCTTGTGCATAATAATTCTAAAGTTCCCATCTTTTGCATTGGTTGCTGTAGAGATTGAATATGCATTCGCACATTTGCCCGCCACCGCAGTCTGTTTATTCTGCATTCTAAGATGAGGAAATAACAGGCCTCTGGGGAGCTGAAACCTACAGCAGGAAGGAGCAGATCTGGAACATTCTTATTGCTCTGAAACTATGAAAATGTGTGGAAATAAAATTCATTAATAATAGAGAGTACAAGCTTCGAGGCAAAGCTTTGCCCGCCACCTCATTCCTGAAGGGCACACGCAGCTGAAGGGCAGAGGCCGGCCCTGCTCCAAACGGGCCAACTAATCACCAGCACTGCTGTCCCTCACTGCCCGAGGCTGTTTAAGTCCGCATACATTTAGAGGTGTGTGAGAGGGAGATTAATCAACACCTCCAGCAGCCTCGATACACGACGCCGAGAGCGCAGCCCGCCGAACGCGTCTGGGCGCCACTTCATCACAGTCCAACAACGCGGGAAAGTAATTAAATGCAAACCTCAACGGCAATAAACAATCTGCATTTGCGCTGGATGTGGGTCGCTCAAAGCAATCGGCCAGCAACAGCGAGCGAACGCCAGGCGACGCAGCGCCGAGGTGGCCGATACGAACCGCGGCGTTGGTGCCTTGGCACGTTTGATAGACTGGCATGTTTTGGTGTGATAGAGGCTGACAAACGCTGGCAGGTGGAAAGCCACAGCTGGAGAACAACGTGCCAAAGCAACAACACTTCACAAAATGAGATACGATAACACAACAAAAAGGCATTTCTGTGGATTCTAAGTGACACTGACTTGGAGGTGTGAGATTCACTGTCCTGGAAATATCTACACCGGAGGCCTCGAGGGACAAGAGGTTGAGATGAAGCAATCACGCACTGCACTGGCTTCCTAAGAAAAACATCACGCTACACACCTGTCCTGAGGGATGCACCCTAAAATTAGCTTGATGATGGTGGCAAGGACAAAGCGAGCCATGTACGCTCAACTAAGCACTTTATTAGGAACACCAGTGCACCACCTATTCATTCTGGCAAATATCTAACCAGACAATGTCAGAAGCTTCAGGTAACATTCACATCAAAATGTGATCTCAGTGATTTTGACCATGGCATGATTGTTGGTGCTGCCACCAAGCCAGCACTGTCCCATAACATCAGCCACCATTAGGGTTGGGTATCGTTTGCTTTTTATCGATGCAGATTCTGCTCATCGATTCCGGTTTGGGATGCCCCGATATTGAATTGCTTGGGCCGATATGGTAACTGATTAGCAGCACATTTTTGTGGCTAATACTGATATTAAAAGCCAATAATTTAACCTTTATATACCATATATAATCTGTTGACGTTTACTGTAAACATAACTTGCAGTTCACTCAAAGGGAACATGGTTTTGTTCCAGTTTATTTTCTAACCTTCATTTAAAAAGGTAAGCAACTCTTTTTAGCCTTGAATTGGTACAGGAAACAACCAGGACAATTAAGTGTATAAGAAAGCTTATGACCCCAGAAATAATAGAACTGCATACATAACTGTACCGTCAGCAACATCAGATATTTTGCTTGATGAGTAATGGCCAAATGAAAACAATAGAAATGTTCATATATAAATGCAGCCCTATAATAAATATTGTTGTAATATCGGCTAGAATTCTAATATCGGTTCCAAGTTCCTTTTCCAAAATGATGAAAAACGTGTCAAATGTTACATTTTTCAACTGCATGAATAATGAATTTTAGCCTCTTCATTGCTAATGAGAAAGGGGCATCACAGGCTGGATGTACTGCATGCTAGCGAGGTGCTAGCGCTGCCTGTGGAGCTGACTGACGCGATTAATGCAAACAAACCTGAATGTGACTTAACGTACTAAAACAATGACGTAGTACGTTACTCTCTTTTCCTTATAAAAGGTTCAAATTTGAAGGAAAAAACAGAAGAATTAACGTTAAACTTTCCCTTTGGACCACAGGTTCATCATTCCAGCAGTAGAGATTACTTATGACCAGTAGTAACTGAGACAAGTTTGGTGTTCCTAGGTCATTGCTTTAGGACCAAAAAAACATTAATGCCTCTCCCGGATAATGCAGCATATGGGCTAGGAGAGCACCGCTGGTCGAACCCGGTGCACTGCAGAATCTCAGTATCATGTCAGTGCCTTAGATGTTTTGCCCTGTTGGAGGTGAAACCTCATTTCCAACAGATCAACTTTCCACACAGATCACATGGAAAGCTGAACGGAGCCATCAAAATGCACTTTTGGGCATCCATGTTCCGTTACTTCTCTAGCAGAGCGCATAAAAACAAAACTACGTGATGGTGTACGTGATGACATGATGCACCGTCCCTGGCAAAATCGGTAGGCTTCACTCGGTTTCGATACCCACCCCTAGCCACTATATAACATAACCAAAGTATTTTAGAAAAGCTAAGGGACATCAATGGAGAGGCTTTTTTATAGCCTGGAAATGTCTGCTAGTGGCTTTGAGGGACCAAGTGATCAGAGCAGCTGGTGCTGATCACAGCCTTCTGCTGTCACACGCACCATTCTTCATGGCCGACACTTTCTTAAGCTAAACTAAATGGCCTAATTAATCTGGCCTAATGGTGGGTGACAACAAATATGCTAGCACAATTATTACCCTATTAAAGATTAATATTCCGTTAGAAAATTGAAAAGGCACCCAGCAGGGAGAGTGTTCTGGGCTTGCGTCTGACCGCGTGAAACTTTAAGGTATTGCTTTTTTTATTTTTTATGTCTCTGGTCCTCGCCAACGTTCTCTCTTTCTCTTATTGGTTAATGGTCTGTGGTGTAATGAGGACGTCGGACACTGTGACTCGAGCTCGTTCTGGACCTGTCGCGTTTGATTTGGCCCGCTCTGCTATTCTCTTTCTGCCCATGAATCCATAAGCAGCAGTGAAATCAGCTTCAATCTGCAGCTGCGGGAGGGACGAGCCTGCCTTGAGCCGCTCCGGGAGGTGAATCTCCAGCTTTAAAAACGTTCTCCTTCACAATCCAGAGCGAGGTGACGCTGTCACGGCATGAAGGTCATAGCGAGCTAGGGTAAGCAGCGTCCCTGATCGCGGGACAGAAAATGAGCTCGGTGATACACAGCCGTCTGGAACGGTGCACTTTTGGACGGGGGACTTGGCACGGGTAACCTGGCTTGGCTGGCTCGACGGCGCAGGCTGATCTGGATGGTTAAGCAACATGTTCTGGTGTTAGTACAGCTGTGTTTGGGAAAAGCCACTGTGTAGCTGGCTGATACGGGTCATACACTAATGCAGGCCAACACAGGGCCGGGAGATTTAACCTTTCAGAATGACAAACGTTTTTACAGCATTTAGCAACCTAACTTATCCAGAACGATTTCTGACTGAAATAAAGTACAAACTTTGAGCAACTTTTAAGCAACTGAGCATATGTTAAGGGCGATAAATAAATAAATAAAGTAAATAAAGTAAAATAAATAAAAAGTAGCCTAGCGAGTAAGGTACTGGACTATGGATCAGAAGGTCCAGGGTTCAAATCCCACCTCTGCCCAGCTGCCACTGTTGGGTCCTTAAGCAAGGCCCTTAACCCACAATTGCTTGGATTGTAAGACTGTACCAATTGTATCCAAGTCGCTCTGGATAAGGGCGTCTGCTAAATGCTGTTCATGTACATGTAAATGCAAAATGCACATTTTTCACGTTATTTTATTAAATCTGGGTCTTGGTCTTTCTTTCTTATAACTGTCAGGGGTTTTTTCCTTTCCACTGTCGCCCTAGACATTTACATTTACAGCATTTAGCAGATGCCCTTATCCAGAGCGACTTACAATTCAAGCAATTGTGGGTTAAGGGCCTTGCTCAAGGACCCAACAGTGGAAGCTTGGCAGAGGATTTGAACCCTGGACCTTTTGGTCCATAGTCCAGTACCTTAACCGCTAGTCTACCCCAGTCCCCAGCACTAGACTGGCCTTAGATATTAGAAGATAATATGCAACTGCAAAGCCGCTTTGAGACAACGTTTCATTGTAAAGAGCAGTAGAGAAATAAATCTGACTTGACTTGACTTAAGGGCCTTATTCAAGGACTCCGTGGCAACTTTGGCAAAGACAAGCCTTGAACCCTCAACTTTCTTGTCAATATTCCAGTGCCTTAACCACTGTGCTACCACTGCCACAACTAACAGATTAATATTAGCAGTATAATGCCCTGAAAAGTGATTACTGATCGTGTACTCACACTAGGTGATGTACCAAGCACGTTTGACCCCCAAAGTGCAGGTCGTATCACTAGTGTGATCGTTCCGTAACATATCCGGGTGCGATCCGCTGAACCGTACCCAGAACGCAAACCATGCCCGAGCACGGAACACAACGTCAGCTCAAAGTAAAAATCTTACTCGTGCAGCACGAGTAGCAGAAAATTGCTGCAATGCATAATCAACGAATCTATAAGGTGTGTCAGCGCCCCAGAATGACCCCCAAAAGAATGCACAACCCCAAATCAGAAAAAGTAGTATGGAAATGGCAAACTATAAAAACCTTCAGCGATCCTTACATTTCCTTTGACTTTTATCTCATTGTAGACAGTAGAAATCAGAGATATTTTGCTTTCTTCTGGTTAACTTCATGTTATTTGTACATACACATCCATTCCTGCATGTCATGCATGCAACACATTCCAAAGAAAGTTGGGACGGGGGCAATTAAAGGCTAAAAAACTAAATAGTGATGTGATTTGCAAAAAGCAATAAAAAGCAATGTTCCTCAAAGCAAGATTGGAAGGGGTTTCCATATTTCTTCCTCAACTTTGCATAGTGGCATTAAACGACTCAAGGAATCTGGAGGAATTTCAGTCTAGAACCGTCATTCATCAATACCTGATAGAACCACATGGGCAAGGGATCACTTTATCAAACCTTTATCAAGCACTACAACACAGAGTTACTGCAAGAAACCCACGTGACATGGAAAGAACACGCAGTCTCCACACAGGCAGCAGCCGGGCAGAACTTCGAGTCCACATCGCTGGAGCTGTCAGGGACAGCCGTAAGCACCGATCCAACGTGACAAAACGCCAAAACCTGGTCTCTGCAGCGTTTCACAAATGCACACTGTCATTTATGCTGTCATACAAAGTTACCATTTTTGATTACAGAAGGAACACGCGTTCTCTGGCGGATCTGACACGCAGCAGAGCGCCTGAGCTGTTAAACCCCTGAAGCAGCTTAAACCTGACAAGCCCTTGAACGCTGCCTCTATTAGAATAGGGTGATGTTTGAAATGTCAACCTGCTGTCAGGCGAAGGGAAAACAAATCACACAGGTGAAATATTTCACTGAGCAATCTGTCACACGCGTATCTTTTAAAAAGTGATATCCAAGAGAAACTTTGAGGGGTATAAGAGGCTTCGGTTCGATGGCTGTGAGGTTAAACCAGGTGGGATTGTGGTAGCCTAGTGGTTAAGGTACTGGACTATGGACCAGAAGGTCGAGGGTTCAAATCCCACCCTTGCCAAGCTGCCACAGTTGGGTCCTTGAGCAAGACCCTTAACCCACAATTGCTTGGACTGTAAGACTATCAATTGGAAGTCGCTCTGGATAAGGGCATCTACTAAATGCTGTAAATGAAATGAAATGAAATGAAATGAAAGGTGCCGGTGTGATGACCTGCAGAACCGATTCGTGCTTAAAGCACTAATATACTTACAAATGCTGCTTACGTCTCTCAGTGTGCTTACATGTACATTTACAGCATTTAGCAGATGCCCTTATCCAGAGCGACTTACAATTGATACAATCTCACAGTCCAAGTAACTGTGGGTGAAGGACCCAACAGTTTCAGCTTGGCAGAGGTGGGATTTGAACCCTAGACCTTTTGGTCCATAGTCCAGTACCTTCACCGCTAGGCTACCACAGTCGCAAGGCTGCTTGCAGGCATAGGCAGTGCCGGCTGCCTAAAGTAACATTTATGATAGTGGTTCCCAAAGTTTTTGTGCATCTTCGAGCCCCCCACACGCATTTTGCTTCCAAACTCCACAGGAATTTATTTTAAACACTAATTCTACAAAACCACAGCTAGTTATTAAACAAAAGAAACTGACAATCACCTTTACAGTTGAATTATTATCAGACATGCATTATAGCTTCTATTATGACGCCCACTTTGGGAATCACTGATTTAGAGGGAGGTGCATTTGCAGAGACATCTACCTTTCCTGAACAGGGGTCCAGTTTTTTCTAGACACAATCTCAGTTTGGCCAGATCACAGATGGATGACAAACTTAACACATATAAAACAAACATCACGCTTTCCGAAAAGATGGATTTCACCATGTAGCATTAATTCACTTTAGGACAGTGCAGACTGACAGTTCATTTGGTGCAAAGGTCCAGCATCCTCAATCACCCTCCGCTGTCAATCATGTGAGAGCTACCTGTTTGGAAAGTGTTGCTTCTACATATCAGGTACTAAAAAACAGCACACAAAATGTGAATATTCAATTGCGTTAATTGTATTGTGCTGATCATGATTAGTCGCATTTTTGCTTGCTCATATTTCACACATTTCCACTCGGCCTTGGGATAAGGTGGACTTGCAAATTGTTGGCGAGACCAGCCGTGTCCAATGCGTCCATCTGAGGTAATGTTAATCAGAAACTGAACTTTTTTCTATCGTTATTGAATCGTTATTGAATCAGTCCTTTCTCTACTCAGACCGGCTAACGGGGAACAACAAGTTCCTGCTCTTCTCGTTCAGTATCCGATCTTTGAACACGTTTTATTTTGAATAATCTGAACTGATATTAAGATTGTAAGTGTGCATTTTCGCCCACTCGCTTTACTTTAGCACGTCCGCAAAAATCTGGAATTACTATTGTTATTATTATTATTATTTTTATTATTATTATTTTCCCATTTAATAATAAAAATGATTAGAATGGATGTTGTTTATATTCAGGTGACTTTATATTTACATTTTATTTATATTCATATTTTTCTCCTCATTATTAATATTATCTTTCCACTTTTTTCTACTCGGTGTTCTGTTACAATGATGCTGCTGGAAACTTAATTTCCCCGAGGGAACTCTCCCAAAGGGATCAATAAAGTTTTATCTCATTTTATCTTATGTGGTGATTCTGATTAAATCTGAGAGAAGGCGGCAAACAGAATCATCACCATCATTTGCTTCCAAGTTACATCGCCTTAGTGTGACCAAGACTATAATATTATAATCATTTTAGACTATGTACAATTTTATCAAATCATATTTTACAAAATACATTATTAATATTATTAATATGTATTATGAATGATAATGAAGGTAAAATGAATTGCAAACAATTTTTTTTTCACATTTCCTTCTTTTAATTCTTGTATGATGAAAAAATCTACAACACCACATTATTGTAATAGCTCTCTTTTTCATAAGGCACAACCCAACCAAACTAGTTGGCAATATAAGCTTCAACAGAACACATTTTATAACTTTGTAATAATCAAATAAATACAAAAACACCGATTACCAGAACAATTTTACAAAATGCTAATTATTCATTTCAATAAATATGCTTATTAGAAATAGCACGTGCAAGCCGTTTTCTTGTGTAATAAGACTGTTACACTGGACTCTTGTGTGTTTACTTGACAGAATCTACTGTCACACAGTAATGAGCAAAGTCAAATAAGGGAGTGTCTCAGATAGTTGAAGTCTGTTGGTACTGTATGGTAAATATAATGTGGGGAGGCAATACGCTCAGATCTGCAGGTTCCTCACATGGCCAGGTGACAAAAACGTGATTAATGGCATTAATTTTCTTTTACTGCACCCTCATCAGACCGAGAGCTTGAAACTCAAAGGCAAGTGATTTTACTAGGAATCACAGGAGATGGAGAAGTCAGACCTTTACCAGTTTAAGGAATTGAATTGTTTGTGTTATTTCTGAAGTACTTTTAATATCTACGAAAAGGCTTTAGCCACTCGAGGCTGTGCGTCACAGTGATTTTACCACGGGTAAGGCTGTTATTAGGCCCAGCTTGAAGCGGAGATAAAAATCACTGCACTGCACGGCTTCGATTGAAACAAATTGATTAAAAACATGTCTGAAAAATAATTGTATTATTACTATTATTCGTGATAGACAATCGTGCAGAGTTCAGCCCCGCACAAAAGCCAACGTGCTGCTGAAAGCAGGATTCACTTTGTCCATCCTACAGTGTGGGGTACACCGTAGAGTTTGCGATTCATCCACTTTAGCTCAGCTTCAGTGACTCTGTTAGAGTCGGATAACTTTTTAATCAGCGTGCAAAATTTGAAAACAACTAACAGTCACGTCGTACACTCCCCGGATAAAACATGAGTCACCTTGCATGTTTAAGGTGGTAGGAACTTCAGGCGTTGCACAAGGATGATGGGGCTATAAATACCATTGGGTGTGTGACAGGATTCATAGATTGAGAAGGTGGTACAGTGCAGAGATGTTGGATGTGTGCCAAAAGAGTCGCAAAACAGATGTCAACATTTGTGACTTTCTGAAAATGTTGCTGTTATTATTATTACATGCAACTTGGTTACGGAGCCTCAAGCACCCACTTGTAAAGATGCCATCATGTTTTTTGGAATCGTACTGGTTTACTCACACATACGTACACATACACTCAGATTATCGAGTTCTCACAGCCTTTGCTCCACATTTTTAGACCGAATGTGATGCCTAAGCTCAGCGTGACTGCTTTATGAGCATCTTTGAAGCTTCAGTCAAAGACCCGCAAACTCTCAAAGATGTTCATTACACAAAGAATCTCCTGCCTCCTGTCACTGCACTTCTGAATCCTCTCAGAAAAGCACAGAGCATTAACAACATCTCGAGCAGCTCAAAACTTCAACATAGCCTCTAAGACTTCAGCTTATATACTTTAATATGACAGGCATATGCACAAAGTGTTCGAACAAAGTCTACACAACAAAAAAACGAGTCCTCAGAAAGTAGTTGGAAAGTAGCTGTGGGAAAAACATGGGCTTTAAATGATGCAAGTTCACAACAGCATGGAATTTTTCATGCTGATCTGAGTATATGGTTCGCTGACAGAAGAAGCAGGGCCCGGACCCTCGGGCCAGAAATCTGCAGGACTTCCAATACAGAACCACAAGTATTACAGCCTGAGTTATGGCTGCATCCCACCGCCTGTCAGGTCTGGAAATCATGATGATCTAATAGACTGTGAGAGTTCATGCCGTCGTTCAGTCAGCACATGACAGTGTGAGATGAGAAGCCTCTAGTGCCTGCCAGTGTGTTATGGAGAGGTCAATAAGCTCCAGAAACTAACTCAAATGCCTCGTTTATGCTTCAGAACCATGGACAGGAACACGAAGAAAAACATGGAAATGTGCAGGTCATACTCGACATGATCTCATGTATATGAACATATTCTGAATGACAAAGAAAATACATATCATTTAAACCATTCTCATTCTCAATCCCAAACCTCCATAAAGTCATATGGTATAATCGTCCAAACAATGATTAGCCAAAGAAATAAAAACACATGGGGCCGGATTCCCAAAAGCCTTCATAAGAAAAGATGTGCAAAACTTCTTAAGTCAAACTCTAAGAAGTTCATACGAATGTTCCTTTAGAATTTTCTATACTTCTGCATAAATATGTTCTAAAACATCATCAGATTTTCACAAAAGTCCTAAAAGTAGATAAACAGAACCCAGTTAAACAAATGAGATAAAAATATTATACTTAGTCATTTATTTATTGAGGAAAATGATCCAACTTTACATTAGTGGAACACATGTTTGTGGAAGTGTATCATGGTACGAACAAAGGAGATTTCTGAGAACCTCAGAAAAAGAGTTGTTGATGCTCATCAGGATGGAAAAGGTTACAAAACCATCTCTAAAGAGTTTGGACTCCACCAATCCAGTGTCAGACAGATTGTGTACAAATGGAAGAAATTCCAGACCCTCCCCAGGAGTGGTCGACCAACAAAGATCACTCCAAGAGCAAGGCATGTCATAGTTGGCGAGGTCACAAAGGACACCAGGGTAACTTCTAAGCAACTGAAGGCCTCTCTCATATTGGCTAATGTTAATGTTAATGAGTTCCACCATCAGAAGAACACTGACACAACAATGGTGTGCATGGCAGGATAGCAAGGAGAAAGCCACTGCTCTCCAAAAAGAACATTGCTGCTCGTCTGCAGTTTGCTAAAGATCATGTGGACGAGCCAGAAGGCTATTGGAAGAATGTTTTGTGGATGGATGAGACCAAAATAACACTTTTTGGTTTAAAAGAAAAGCGTTATGTTTGGAGAAAGGAAAACACTGCATTCCAGTAGAAGAACCTTATCCCATCTGTGAAACATGGTGGTGGTAGTATCATGGTTTGGGACTGTTTGCTGCATCTGGGCCAGAACGGCTTTCCATCATTGATGGAACAATGAATTCTGAATTATATCAGAGAATTCTAAAGGAAAATGTCAGGACATCTGTCCATGAACTGAATTTAAAGAGAAGGTGGGTCATGCAGCAAGACACCGACCCTAAGCACACAAGCCGTTCTACCAAAGAATGGTTAAAGAAGAATAAAGTTCATCTTTTGGAATGGCCAAGTCAAAGTCCTGACCTGGAAGGACCTGAAGCGAGCAGTTAATGTGAGGAAACCCACCAACATCCCAGAGCTGAAGCTGTTCTGTACGGAGGAATGGGCTAAAATTACTCCAAGCCGGTGTGCAGGACTGATCAACAACTACAGGAAACGTTTAGCTGCAGTTATTGCTGCACAGGGAGGTCACACCAGATACTGAAAGCAAAGGTTCACATACTAATATGTAATATTGGATCATTTTCCTCAATAAATAAATGACTAAGTATAATATTTTTGTCTCATTTCTTTACCTGGGTTCTCTTGAAAATCTGATTATGGTCACATTTATGCAGAAATACAAAAAATTCTAAAGGTTTCACAAACTTTCAAGCACCACTGTATATTACAGTTTATGAAACATGGACATTTCGACAGGATGGAAAAACATCGAACTGAACATTCAAAAAATTGTAGCAAACAGAAACAGGTGATGATGAAAGAAATAGCCAACAGGGAAAAAAAATACTCCTTGAAAAATAATATTTAAGAAAATCTTCATTGTTTTCTATGTAGGCTATGAATTTACTGTTATTTCCATATTTACCTTAAACATGCTTAAAACACTTACATTAAAACTACAGTCTGGCAAAATCATTAACATAAAGCTTATTTCATAATATGTTTAACATCGCATGTAATTTATTGAATAAAGTATTTAAAGTGAAAACCATGCGATTATTGTCGTGTCCACAGCTTTTCCTCACTACATTTCCCAGTGCTCATTACTCCCACCACGTGACTCCGTATGTCACGGACTGCCAAGTTACTAGCAGGAGAGCGCAGGAGACCATCGTACTGAGTATCGCTTGCCTGGAAAAAATTCAGAGAAATTCAAAATGTAGAGTATGGTTTCTGCTGATTGTTCATGTGTGTATTATTGGATTCCCATTGTAAAGTCTGACAATGATCCACCACCCAAGTAGTACCTGATCTGTGCTGGTCCTGTGGGGGTCCTGACCATTAGAGAGCAGAGTAAAGGGGACAAAATGTATGTAGAGAAAGAGATGGACTACAAAAATGGTAAGTGGAACTGATAAAATGGACAATGAGTGTAGAAACAAGGATGTGTAACTGGTTGTTGAATGTATATATAGTGGGTTTACATTGACAAATGACAAAAGATGCATTAGCCTGAAGTTAAATAAGGGAGCTTGTCCTCCAATGAGGTTATTCGATATTGGTAAATGATTAATGTTGTAGCTAAAGGATACACTGCTACGTAGGTCCCCGGCTACAGAGAAACCACTGCAGTCCTTCGACAGACGTATAAATGTGTAAAGAATGTACTAAGTATAAGCAACTATTTAACAGCACCATGAAGTACATCATTAAATACCACTTGATGCCTACAAAAAGTATAACTTTAGGTTAAATATATTTTTGATAAACAGCGTGATCTTTTCTAACAGTGTTCATGTGTGTTTGAGCATCGAAGGGACAGTATCTAAGCAGCAGACTCGAAGGCACTCTCAGAAGTGCTGAATCTTCACTGCAGTTTTCTGACAATCAGAGCTGAGCTTAGCTCGAG
This sequence comes from Ancistrus triradiatus, assembly GCA_025084515.1. Classification (NCBI taxonomy): domain Eukaryota; kingdom Metazoa; phylum Chordata; class Actinopteri; order Siluriformes; family Loricariidae; genus Ancistrus; species Ancistrus triradiatus. The sequence goes on along the minus strand of JAJAGP010000774.1, from coordinate 154,782 downwards.
ATGCTCGAGGTGAGAGACTTATTTTGCTGAGGGGGTTTAATATCTGGGGGCCGGCTGTTAATCATGGGCCTGCAGGAGTGAAGGTCTGACCAGCAGTGTTACACTAGGATGGATGTGAATTTTTTATTTGACCAGTTCATGATTGCTTTCATGGAGGAGGATATATGGGAGGAGCTGTGGATGTTCTAGAGAGAAGACGACGGGTTTATCGGCGTGCATCTATATAAAAATGGGAAAAGAATGGCTGTCCAAAGCACACGTAAATATAAAATATGAACATATTTTGTTGCTCTACCCCCAACTTTATCCTGGACAGGGGGGCTTGGAATGGGTCACTGGAACAGCTCTCTCCCTCCTCCCTCAGACATGGTCAATGACGTGTTTGTGTGACTCTCACCCAGTCCCACCAGTGCCATTTTCCTTTTTATGTCAAAACTCAATACTACAAATGTTGTCATTTATATGTATATTTTAAATCTATGCATTTTAAATGTTGCCACTCTAAACTGCAATATTAAACCAATACGAAACGTCATTAGAAACTAAACTAAAACTAAAGTCGTTTTCAGAAAATACAAGCAACACTACACATACTATTTTCAGGCACTACTAAAACTAGCTGGAACTAACCGGGAATTGAAAACAAAATGTACTAAATAAAAATAAAATCAAATAAAACGGAAATAACATCAAACAAATCAAATCATTATTATTTTATTATAAATAAAAATCACTGATTTTAAATTAATAATATTAGCATAAATAAAAAGCTTAATTAATAATTCCAAACTATAGCAGCACTGATTAACACAAAATAGTGACAGCTTTCTTAAAAAAAAACACCAAAAACACTAAGGAGTTAAAATAATTTTTATCCCTAATAACAATCCTAATTGTTATGTAAAAATAAAGTTAAAAATAAATCAAAAGTAACAATTTAAAATCTCATACAGGATGCGCACTCAAAACCAAATCAAAAACCTAAACAACAACAACACAATTAAAACATAAACGCAATAAAAAAAATAATAATTTGTTAAACATAGCAACCATGATATTCTTTCTCTCTCTCTCTCCCTCTCTCTCTCTCTCTCTCTCTCACACACACACACACACACGCACACGCACACGCACACGCACACGCACACGCACACCCACAATAATAAAAAGAAAAAAAAAATGGCCTTTTTTGGCAAGTGAAACCATTTTAAAACTAACTGAACAAAAACACTGGAGGAAAAATGCAATACATAATGACATAAAATAAAAAAACAATAAACTTATAACAAAATAATAAAAATATACATACATTTCCAAAAGTGGCATTTGCTTGTAAATACATATATTATAACTCTATTTACTCTGATAAACAGACTATTAAAATGTTTTCATTTTACTTTCCTAAGCTGACTTTTGTCTAGTGCAGCTATAAATCGCAGGCATGTGCAGCTATGAAAGCCTGTGCAGGTCTCATACGAGTTATACAAGTCCATCATATGAAGGACAAAGTCATCTGAACATGGACACTCATTTTTTAATTTCCCATCACCCCCCTGCACTATTTAGGCCGAGACATATGACGGGTGGAGGCAGCGAGTCGCTCCATGCTGAGGTAAGGATTTATGCTCCATTAACTCACCAGCTTCTCAACAACAATGTGAGAGGAGAATCTGTTCCATTTCTACAGCTGCTGTATCTGGCGTGGGAATAGCTTTCAGCCTTAAAGTTTGATACTCAACAACAACCCAGCCACAAGTCCAAGCTTTTGGTAAACAAGCCGTGCATTTCCAGCTTAAACACAAACGCAGTGTGATGCAACAAAATGCAAGGCATCCAGGTTAAATGCTGAGGTACGGATCCCGGTGTGAGAGATCCATCAGCGGCTGATCGTTTGAAGCTTCTATCAGTAGTTAAAGTTTAGAAAGATTTTACTGAACGGTGAGAATGTTAATCCAAACCACACAAGCTCACGGTACGACACGGTCTTAGTGCTGCAGATGCTGCATGAGATCATAAATTCTGCGCTAGTACTACAGGACCACATATCATAGCGCAGTGCCGAGCCATGACGTGTAATTGGATAGCTTTCATCACCTGACATGGCCACCTATAAATTCTAGCATGATGTTTTATGAGTCCATGATAAAGCATCGCCTGGCTCCATAATGCTGCTACATTACAGTAAAGATCCATTTAATGTAAGAGCAGCTTCATCCTGACATACTCCATAGCCACAGGGTTAGAGGTTCTGCCGCTTTAATTATATTTCAGTTCTATTGAGTTTACACACACAGGTGTGTCGCATTACGTCCACTCACACACACATCTAAGGTTTTTATCCTTATTATTAAAGCTACTTAACCCATATATGACCTGACCAGATACAGTGATGCTTAAAAGTTTGTAAACCCTTTGCATAAAAATGACCTAAAACATCAGATTAAACTTTATTCTTCTGTAACCATTCTTTGATAGACCGACTTGTGTGCTTAGGGTCGGTGTCTTGCTGCATGACCCACCTTCTCTTGAGATTCAGTTCATGGACAGATGTCCTGACATTTTCCTTTAAAATTCTCTGATATAATTCAGAATTCATTGTTCCATCAATGATGGCAAGCCGTCCTGGCCCAGATGCAGCAAAACAGGCCCAAACCATGATACTACCACCACCATGTTTCACAGATGGGATAAGGTTCTTCTGCTGGAATACAGTGTTTTCCTTTCTCCAAACATAACGCTTTTCTTTAAAACCAAAAAGTTTTATTTTGGTCTCATCCATCCACAAAACATTCTTCCAATAGCCTTCTGGCTTGCCCATGTGATCTTTAGCAAACTGCAGACGAGCAGCAATGTTCATTTTGGAGAGCAGTGGCTTTCTCCATGCACACCATTGTTGTTCAGTGTTCTTCTGATGGTGGACTCATGAACATTAACATTAGCCAATGTGAGCCTTCAGTTGCTTAGAAGTTACCCTGGGCTCCTTTGTGACCTCGCCAACTATCACACGCCTTGCTCTTGGAGTGATCTTTGTAGGTTGACCACTCCTGGGGAGGGTAACAATGGTCTTGAATTTCCTCCATTTGTACACAATCTGTCTAACCGTGGACTGCTGGAGTCCAAACTCTATAGAGATGGTTTTGTAACGTTTTCCAGCCTGATGAGCGTCAACAACTCTTTCTCTGAGGTCCTCAGAAATCTCCTTTGTTTGTGCCATGATACACTTCCACAAACATGTGTTGTGAAGAGCAGACTTTGATAGATCCCTGTTCTTTAAATAAAACAGGGTGCCCACTCACACCTGATTGTCATCCCATTGATTGAAACACCTGACTCTAATTTCACCTTCAAATTAGCTGCTAATCCTAGAGATTCACATACTTTTGCCACTCACTAATATGTAACATTGGATAATTTTCCTCATTAAAAATAAATGACCAAGTATAATATTTTTGTCTCATTTGTTTAACTGGGTTCTCTTTATCTACTTTTAGGACTTGTGTGAAAATCTGATCATATTTATGCAGAAATATAGAAACTTTTAAAGGGTTCACAAACTTTCAAGCACCACTGTACCTTTGTTGTATTAAGCTGTTCTAAAGACACACAAGAGCACAACCTCTGGTACAGAAAGCTTCAAGCACATAGTTTTACTAAACACAAGCATCATCAGCGTGAGCAGACTGAATGCTGACCAAAGTTCGACTGGCTCTGCGCTCCTTAAAAGCACCAAGATGATGATGATGACACACTTTAGACACACCAGCTGACCTAACGCATGATAGGATGTGGGATGCAGGGAGAACATGCAAACTCCAAACCGGCCAAACCGGCAGTGGCACAAATCTAACCCAGGTTTCTGGAGCTGTGAGGCGACGGCACTAATCACTGTAGCACTGTGCCACCCTAATTAGTATTATTATTAGTTTAAAAATGTTAATCATTATTCAAATTTCAATACCGGCATTATGAAACACATAGCACTGAAATAAAAATGTACCATTACCAAGCACTCAACGTTAGAATATTTGAACAATCAACTTTCTGTATTTTATTTGTATTCCAAAAGGTAAGAGGTAAGAAATTACACACTTTATTTACTGTTCTATTTATGTAAGGGGAATTTTAATTGCTGGTGCTTATCACTAAAACGTAAACACAAAACACGTACACTTTTAGACATCAGTCACTGCTCTAAGTGACTTGTGTGATGTTCTCACTACACACATCTTACTCATCATGATAATGGAAAACAATTGCACTTCTACTTCACTAATTATTTATAAGTAACTTTCACTTGAGTATGAATTTTGCCTTTTGGCTTTGACACCCACATCTGCTTAACATATCGGCTTTGTTTACTTAATCTGGTGTTCGAATAATGTTAAGTTATAGTTGAATATTTACATAGATAATGTTTAAGATTGCTGTTAAACCTAATTAGGGTTGCATTCAATTTCCATTAAACAGTAAGGAAAAGGAAAGGAGTACAATTCTCTAATTGGACTTGACACCAAGTGATTATAACATTAGAATATATTGATTTTGCAAGGACTGCTCATTCAGTATTGGGGTAAAGCTCTCAAATCGATTTCTCCCCATTATCACCTTCATTAAGAAATACACACGATTCAAGAATACAGCCAGATATCTGGCCAAGTGCGACATCGGAAGTTAAAAAGGGCCTCCAAGACGCTCCAACACAAAGTACCAGACGAGCCTACACAGGGCATCACAGAAAACGAGTAGTGATACAAAACCCATTTACAATTAGGCCGTCCCATCAATCTCCAATTATGGCGCACCCAGTGCAGGGAAAAGTCGGTTCACTTCTCATCCCATTACAGAGTCTGATCAGGAGCGTCTCTGGAAGACACTGAGACCAGGCTGAGAAGGAAATAAAAGCATCAAGGGAGGATGGAATCATTAAGGCTGGTTATTACACTGTATGATTTTTTATGAGCATCACCAAAGTTTGAGATGTAACACCTCAGTGTCACACCTGGAATGAAGAGAGTCCACCAGCCAAAAGTGTGCAGCCACCAGCATCCTGTGAGCACTGAAGGAGGATTAGAGGATGACTAACACAAACCGCAACGACAGATGACCTACTGTCTCTGACTATCTACAAGGTGGAGTTAGATGTTTAATAGAGTGCACAGTGTGAACACCGTGTTTAAAAACTCCAGCAGCACTGCTGTGTCTGATTAACACTGGCACGACACTAACTAACAGCACCACCACATCAGTGTGGGCTACATACACGCCTTATCCACATTAATCAACGCTAACTGCTACAGGATCTGCATACGTTGATGACCTGAAAATTTGGGGCTTTGCTACAAGAATTAGGGGCTTAAGCCCCAGAAGCCCAACCCTTGACCATTTAGTTTTTATTCGTTTATGAAAAGTGATTTAATTTGGTCATAGATCTCATTTTCAAATGAGTTTAGTTCTGTTGTTCTTTGTGAAAAACAGGTCATCCTGTTTTTCATCCGTATTTTTCGTCAGAGTTTTCATTAACGAAATGAATACCGTCTACTACAAGCTGTGCCTGGAAGTATAAAGGTCTGAGAAATCCGAGGAGATTTTTCAGTCTTTAGCTTCGGGGTCCAGCAGGTCTGAGACTTGTCAACAGCAGGCAGAGGTCGCAGGGTGCCGGGTGGGGCGAAGTAATCATGAGAGCGAGTGAGTAAGAGTGTGAGTAAGAGAGGCAGAGCAGACAGAGATGGATGGTTCTTGCTAAGGTTGGGGAATATGAAGGATGCCAAAAGCCAGCGTCCAACACAAACTGTCACAGGCACCTCTCTGTGTCCTAATGCAGATGGATAGATGCAGTGGTCAAAACTGATCCAGCAGAAATGAGGAGGCTCTCTGAAATGGAGCAGCCAGCCCCATTCTTTCTGTTCCCATTTACTGACCAAATTAGGGTCACACAAAAAGCTCTCCATGGCCTCCATGAAGTTGGAGAAGCAGACAGCTAGTTTCAGAAAAGTCTGCGAGATCAAGATGGTACAATACCCGGGAAAAACTGGGTTTCGTCTTAAAATTTTTGCCAACTTCCGTACTCTTACTTCGCATACACAGGCGCACCGGACTGCTGCAATGCAGCTTTGCTCAGTTCCTCTGCAGTTCTGCACAGTGACTGCACCCAGGTAATGATCCTTAATGGAGCACACGTGCAAACCATGCTGGCTGACCGGGCGCTTAATGGAGAGCGGCTCCCGCAAGACAGAGCCGCCCGTCGCTCTGCCTGATTAAAACTGATGGGCCGGGTATCTGGGGGTGACGAGCGCAGCCACCCCTCTGCCTCAGCATGGCCCGTCGCCAAAAAAACCTCCGGCTCCATTATTCAATTTCTGCACTTTAATGACCAATAACAGATTTGAATTAGTCTGTCGACACCAATTTCACCTGGTGGCAAATTGCAGCTTTTTTTTTACACTCTAAATGCTTTCAGGACGTAGCCGGACAAAAGCGGCCCACAGAACGAGGCATGATTTCCAGCCTGTGATGAATGTGTTCTGGGAACGGCAGAGAAGAGTGCCAGACGTAACTGTGCCACCCGCCGAACTTCCTTTCAGAATCGGTATCTGCTTAATGAATGATGTGGATGGAGGGACGATTTCTGAAACTGAAATGAGGATACATCTTAGCCTGTCATTTGCCTTACCTCCTTTCACAACCAAAAAATAAGAACCAAGCACTCCGATTATGTGATTTCTGTTGACCTCACTTTCGGCCACTCTGGGTCGTGACAGGTTGCTCGGTAGCTGCACTAGTAGCTTGAGAACATGCAGGGTATTCAGACGATGTCCAATTATGGACACAGTTATTTACTGGCAGTGTTTTAGGAATATTAAGCACTAATAAGTACAAGAGATATAACTTGAAATCCGCAGTAGTCTGACATCAAAACATGTTCTAATACAGGTATGCATCTTTTAATGCCCTCATTACACTCTGTGAAAGAAGTCTTTGATCAAAATGGTTGTTGACCAGACATTACCATGGTCACAGTCTTTGTAGGCTACTGTAATGCAAGCATAAAGGGTTTTTTCCACAAAAAAAACTGTGTGCAAACGATACACAAATGCGTCAGAGATGCAGCTGAAAACACAAAGTCTAAACCAATACACAGCACCATGGATCTTCAGTTACAAGCACACAATGGAATATAAACATAAATAATCATACCTCGCTGGCTGCACACAACCACGAGGGAATGAGCCCACTCGAAAAGCACTCATTTTATGTAGGTGAATCCAGCACAGCGTTACTTGTCGGAAGTCACAGCAATCAAACGACCAGCACTCGGCACTTCTAGGTATATGTAGGTGAAGTGGCACAGCGCTTGTTGAGTACTTTCCCATGTAACATCTCTGCTGATGTCCTAAAAGTGTCCATGCGCAACACAGACTGTAACGTCATTCCTATTCATGGATGTAGTTAATGCAAAGTAAATCATTCATGAAAATAAATTAAATAAAACAGTAAACATCAAAGAATGACAGAAATAATATATATATGGCAGTAAAAATACAGATGCTAAACCTTTTTTAATTTGACCAGCTATTAACACTGCAACATCTGGATTTCAAAGACAGATTTTTATTTCCTTTTATAATTTGTCATAATTGTTAAGATAAACAGCACAAAGTCATAATAGTTCACTTGTCTTTTTGGACTGTAGCCTATTTGTGGTCACTTGGGGTCTAGACTCACCGTTCCTGAGGGATCTCCAAGCCCTTCACACACATCAAGGGACCACTAAGCAATGGACCTCCAAACCCTATACCAACTGATTTCCAAATCCACACAATGGGATCTCCATAGCCTACATCGAAGCTTCTCCTAACCATGTCGAGGGATCTCCAACCGCCCCACATATGAGGGATCTCCTAACCCAACACAGACCGAGAGATCTCCAAATGCTCCCCCCCGCACAAACACACACACACACACACACACACACACATATCTAAAACCAGTGGATCTCCAAATCTTGTGTCATGTTGTGCAAACTACAGTTGTGTAAGGTCTCTGAGAAACTACAGGCAAGTCATTAGCAGCTGGACGGGAAGCTTTGTTTGTGTAACAGTTATTTACCCATCAGACACATTAGAGGTTTTTCAGACCACAGCCTGCCTGCCTAATGAAGCTGACTGCACTGCTTCCTCCTACATGGGCGGATGCCACCCCCATTCAAACCACACTCTCTCAGGAGCGTTCCGCTACAATAGCCCGGCATGACCCAGCCTCCTTTATGCAGCATGCTAATCAAGCCTAATTAGGCCATGTTAATGCAGCGCTTGTGTGACCCAGCTAATTTCCCGCTACAACAGCGAGTCACTGCATTGTTCAGATCCTGCCCACCAGGCAACAGCAATACAATAGCGCAGTCGTCTTAATCAGAAGAGAGACCTGCCGTTGCTAAAACTAATATATATATATGCACACGTCTCTTTTATGGTTCCAGGTTATGGGGATGATTGCTGTTAATTAATAAACAACAAACCAATTGATTGCTAATCAGTAAATAAAGTAATGCTTTGTAAAGCACATATTAACAAAAATGCTGTTGTTAAGAATTTAGAATATTCTGTATTTCATCTTGAGAAATGAAAAAAGTGCCCCAGTCAGAGTCTCACAGAAACTTCTACCAGCTCTCCCAGCAGTAACTATAAAAATTATAAAATGCCAGTTTCAGGATCAGTTCGCTGCTTCATGACAGAAAATGAGGCGTCAGTGGTAAAGTTGATGTCGTCAGCGGAAGTCATGTATCACTGCTAATAACTGGTTCATTTTCATGAGTGTGCTGGCGGTGCAGAAACCCGACTTTCTGCTCGTTTCACATCATCAGCAGCTCGATGGAGGAGCTTCCAGACTGAGGAGCTTCCACCAGCTTCTGATCCAACTGTGAGCTCCTGACTCATACATCAACTCATTCAGGTCATTTGTACATGGAGAACACACACAATCAACCAAAAAGAATAATCGACAGAGAAAAACAAAGAATATTACAGGAAAAAGGTAAAAACATAGAGGAAAGTAATACACTGACTATACTATGGCGCACATTCCCTGTGATTTCCACAAGCTTCTGCAGTGTCACAAGGTTTGGTTCTGTCCAGATCTGCATTCATTTTTCCCCATGATCTTGGATTGATGATGGGAGATTTGGACCACGACGCAAAGTCTTCTTCAGCACATCCCAAAGATTCTTGATGGGGTTCAGGTCTGGACTCTGTGGTGGCCAAAGCATGTGTGAAAATGATGGCTCATGCTCCCTGAACCACTCTTTGACAATTTGAGCCCGATAAATCCTGGCATTGTCATCTTGGAATATGCCCATGCCATCAGGGAAGAAAAAAATCCATTGATGGAATAACCTGGTCATTCAGTATATCCAGGTAGTCAGCAGACCTCTTTCCCAACTGCAGCAACCCCAGATCATAGCCCCACCCCCACAGTCTGGAACAGGGTACATCTGGACTCATCAGACCACATGACCTTCTTCCATTGCTCCAGAGTCCAATCTTTATGCTCCCTAGCAAACTGAAGTCATTCTTGCTGGTTAGCCTCACTGACAAGTGGTGTTCTTAAGGCTACAGAGAAGTTAAGTCCCAATTCCCTTGAGTTCCCTTGGCATTGTGCATATGGAAATGCTCTTACTTGCTCTTACTTTCACTATTAAACATATCCCTGAGTTCTACTATTGTTTTTCTACGATTTGATTTCACCAAACTTTTAAGTGATCGCCAATCACAAACATTCAGGATTTTTTTTCTGATCACATTCCTTCCTCGAAAATGTTTCCCCACTGTCTTTCCACTTTTTAGTAATGCGTTGGACAGTTCCTAACCCGATTTTTGTAGTTTCAGCAATCTTCTTAGATGTTTCCTCTGCTTGACGCATGGCAATAATTTGACCCTTCTGAGACATCTCTTCCACGACCACAGGATGCGTCTTTCGACGGTGGTTTAACAGATGAGAAGCTGCTCACTGCATCAGTTAGAGTTAAATAACTTTTTGCCAGCTGAAACAATCACCAATGCAGTAATTATCCGATGGGAGAACCTTTTTAAACTATTTAACTATTTTCCTTGTTGAATCCTGGCGGTGACCTTTTTTTGGCCAGGCAGTGTATATAAAAGTAAACAATTTGAAAAGAAAAAAGGAAATCAGTAAAGTATTACAGACAATATTTCAGAAATTATTACAGAATAAAGAAAATGAACTAAAGAATAGTAAGAAGAAAATGATAAAGTGAAGTAACGAAAAGGAAACGTAAGAAAGAAAACTGTAAATATATGCATAGAATTAATGCAAAACAAAAGACTAACAAAGTAGCAAACTAAAATAGAAGAGAAAAAACAAAGAAAAAGAAGTAAAGAAAATGAAATTAAATTAAACAATGGAAAAGAAAGGACAAAATCAGCACAAAACAATAAGCAAAAAATAAATGAAAAACACTGATAAAAAAGAAGGAACAAACTGTTCAAAAACAATGAATGACAAATAAGGAAAATGGTTAATGACTATCAAATAAAATTTGGAAAATCAAGATACTTAAAATTAAGAAAAAATATTTTAAAAGTAGGCCTACTATAGGAACAAAATTAATAAAAGCTCAAAGAAAAAAGCATGAAAATAAATGGCTCAAGTACAATTCAGCAACAATAAAATAAACAAAAAGAGATGACAACAAAAGTGGAAAAAAAATAAGAGAAACAAATACTGTAAAAGAAAATGGAATAAACAGTATATTAAAAGTAAGAAGAAAAACAGAAGAAAGACCTTAAAGCTCCAGCTCAAACTACAATGTACTCGGTCAAGAGACAAGAGTCATACAACGAGCTGCACACTGCTGTTCCATCAAAATTTCTCAGTGACTGTTAATGTAAATCAGATTATAGTCCGCGTTCCTCTCACACTCTCTGGTTGAGGCTGATAGAAGAACGCGGTACATGAGGTTTGTGACAGTCATCTTAACGTTGCTGTGCAGCTTTAGGAGCGTCTGTGAAAATGCAATTTCAGCACCTCAGGATTTTACCTCATTTCTCTAAATCTGTGTGTGTGTGTGTGTGTGTGTGTGTATGTCAGTCAAAAGCAAGTTGCTGAGTTAGGGTGTGGTGTTTTCCAAAAGCACCAGTCAGTACCTTTAGCTTCTGTTACTAATCTCACACAGCCAGAGAGACTCCGAGGAAAACTAAACCTCTTCTGGTGGTGCCACTACCACTGCTTTCACTTTTATTGTGTCTAGTTCAGATTTATTATCGGTATTTACAGACATACAATTGATCATTAAATGTGTTGTTTATTTCGTATAAACTGGTTCTGAAGGGTGCGCTGTTGCAGCGCCAGGGGATGCTCTCACATCCAGCTTCCCCTCCCTCAGACATGGCCAATCATGTGTCTGTGGCAGGACGAGATTCCTTAACTAAAATTCTTTAACAAATGTGGCCTAAACTTGCAGAGTCTGTCTGGAGGGGATGCTGTTGCAGCTTCGGTGGAGATGATCCCCTTCAGACCTTCCCTCAGAGACTCAAACACAGGTGCCTGCGGTAGTGGGCTGGCATGTTTGACCGCTGCACCGCCCGAGCACCAGAGAGTGATTTAATAAATTATTCACATCATTGGCTCCAGGATATGAGCCGCCCTATAGAAAGACCATGTAAGAAATGGCTTTCAATACAGGGAGCACCATCAGTCCAAAAAGATTTAACGTATACTGCGTAATAATAAAAATAATATTTTTACAGATCATTCTACTTAATGTGGAGGCACTGCTGAATTGAACAGATTGTGGACAGACCGGAAGCCGATGACACAGTGTTAACAGACCCGTGTCACACATACATGATAAACATTTCCAGAAAAACATACTGCACGTATCCAGCCAATACAGAATTCAAGTGTATAAAATAAGGCACATGTAAGTACCATAGATGTAGTTTGAGAGGTTTCAGGTGGGTTATTAGGCAGCAGATTTGTAGAATCTGAGCTTTTGAAATTATTTTGATTAAACAAGCAGACCTGTTTTGAGAGATTACACATTGCAGACTAAATATCTTCAATTACGTACATTTATGTCATTTAGCAGACGCCCATATCCAGAGCGACTTACAGCTGATATATTCTTACAATCCTAGCAATCCTTGGAATTTGAACCCTTGACCTTCTGGTCCATAGTCCAGTATCTTAACCACTAGGCTCTCACAGTCCCTCTATCTGTAAACATTGTGATTAGGGATGCCCCGATATTGAATTTCTTGGGCCGATACGATAACCGATTTTGAGCACATTATTGTGGCCGATACCAATATTCAAATCTGATAATTTAACCTTTCTGCATTTCAATTACAGTAAATCATTTTTGCAATAAAATAAAATAATAACTAACAATAAAACAGTTAAATCAGAACTGTAAACACAAGGTGCAGTTCACTCAAAGGAAAAATGGTTAAATTCCATTTTATTTTCTTAACCTTTCTTTAAAAAAGGTAGTTTTTTTTTTAGTCTTGAAGAAAAATCAAAGAAGTATTCATATGTAAATATATTAGAAATATCGGTTATAACATCGGCTAAAGTTCTAATATCGGACCGATGCCGATATCTGAAAAAAGTCCATATATTGGCAAATAATATATCAGCTGCCGATATATCGTGCATCACTAATTGTGATTTAGCTTCAGATCGTCCCCCTCGCAGTTGTGTCCCTCTCAAAGTTCGGCTGGGGTTAAAATGCCCACCTAAATAATTCCTTCTCAAAGCATCCTTGTGATTTCACTTCTACATAGTTTGATACATTTCCTCCTGTTAGATTTGACTTGAAATTATTTTTATTATTCCTTCTGGAAATGTATAAAGGGTTAACGTCTGAGAACACCTCACACAAGCTCACAGAACTGAACCACCATCTGCTAAACAATCCCATCCATCACCAGTTCTGCTGAATCATCTTACACAACGTGAAGAAAAAGCTCCATTAGGACATTCTCATCGAATTCATCTCAAACGCTCGCTCCGATCTGCTCTGGAGCTAAATCAAAATATTTAGAGATAATGGGAGATATTTAGTCTGCACGGTGCGTATCTCTAAAAACAAAAACAAATTTCAAAAGCTCAGACTCAAACGGCTTTAAATGATCAAACAGACACACTGCAGAGGGCTCGAGGTTTGGAAATGTTCCTCTCAGGAAAAGTGCTCAACTCCACTTATTGTGAGTGACCAATAAAGACTTCTGAATTATTTTATAACACATAATTTATTAAAACACACGTAGTCATAATTCACAAAATAACACAGTAGCTAGTTGGTGAAATATGTAGTCTGTCATGCAAATCTCATTTTTACATTATTCTAGTCAATGTCTCTTCATTACTGGCTTATACACTATAGCTGTTATATTCTCGGTTTTATTATACTTCTTATACTTCTCCTAATATTTCATTTTCTCTCAAATGTTAGTCTACCTGTTATTTTAGTTGAATTATTATATTTTACTGATGTTCTCTCTGTTAGTATTGATTTAGTTTCTGTTTATTTAAACTACTCTACTATGAACTTAATTAATTAGATAACTTAGTTAATTTTTACATATAACATCTAAGCCGCCCAAGGGGTATTAATCTCTTTTTGAGTCTTGGTCCTCCCAAGGTTTCTTCCTTATAACGTTTAGGTAGTTTTTCCTTGCCACTTGCTGCGATGAAGTGCAATTGAAACAGTCACGATTTAAAGTGGCACACTGAAAAGTTGGTGAAACATGGACATATTCAGTCTGTCATGAGCATAACTCTAAACAGATATGGGCTGAAGCTCTGTTTTTATGAGCCTCATCATAAAAATGCTCCCAGTTCTAATAAGCAACAAACCTGAACCATTTTAAAATCAACTAAAGCCTGTTTTATGCTTCTTCTGAACAGCTTCTCAGAAAGGTGCTCTGGAGATTTGAAGTGGTAACATCTTGCCGCAACAGCATCACAGCTGCAAAACAAGTCATACAAGCTCTCCGACTTTTTCTCTGAACGACTTCTGAAGCCTTTGGATGGTCAAATAGGCACTCTGGAGAGGTTTTGAAGGATGGGAGGTGTCACTTTCATAAGCAAGTATTCACACTCCTCACACAGCTCGTCAGTGAATGGCCAGTACATGTGCATAAATAGTGCACTAAATAGCTGGTGATATGTAGCCTGCTGTGTGCATACCTCTAAAGTAGATATGCATTGAAGTCAGTCTGCTTAATGGATTATTTAAGCTCTGAGCTCAACTGACTAAAACTATTTTGCTAAAACTGACAAAATCTAGTACTCTGGTGAGCCTGATGCTCCGGAAGGACAGAGGTTTTATAAAAGAGGAAAAGTGTTACCCTGCTCCTTGGTGATTGGGCACTAAGACCACTAAATGGGAGACATCTGGGGATCTGTAGTTGGTTGTATGTCTACCTCTAAGAATAGAAATGTATTGAAGCATTAATGCTGTTAGTTTGTAAATTCAATTAGTTAGAAAGCTCTGAGCTGGTGAGAGTTTATTGATATTAAAAGTAATGTTGAAGTCAAGATTGCTACAGCCAAGTCAAGACCACATTAAGATTTTTTCATCATACAAGAATAAAAAGAAGAAAATGGAAAAAATTAATTCAGTTTGTAACTCACTTTACAATTATTACTCATTATATGTATTAATAAATAATATATTTAATCATATACTTAATAAAATATAACAATAAACAATATCTAACCTAAATTTATTACTAATTACTGTTATTATTATTTATTAAAATGATTATTTAATGATTATCAACCATTCATTATATGTAACTTTGGAAGCAAATGATGGCGATGATTTTGATTTGCGATTCGGTTTCCCTTCTTCTGTCAAACTCCACCACAACGTCAACTGAATATAGCCAAAAACATCCATTCTATCCCTTTTTATTATTACATGTGAAAACATAATAATTACATTGAATCTGCACTCAAACAAAAACTATCCTAAACTATACTAAATAAGAAAAGCAAGCGGAAAATGCACACTTACGATCTTAATGTCAGATTATTCAAAATAAAACATGTTCATTGATTGGATAGTGAACGAGAAGAGCAGGAACTTGTTTTTCCCTGTGAGCCAATAAGAGTGCAGATTTAGACATGTAGAGAAAGGACTGATTTATCCTTTTTCAGTGGATTGTTGACATTCAATAACGACTGAATTAAAAAAAAGTTCAGTTTATAACGAATGTTACCTCAGACAGATGCATTGGACCCTGCTGGTCTCGACAACAATTTGTGAGTTCACCTTACCCCGAGACCGATATGAGACCGAGACTGCTAATTACAAGTCACTCCACTCGCCCAGCACCTTAGCCATTCACCAATAAAACTGGTCCCAAGCCTCAAACTGTTACACTAAGAAAGTTGCTCTCGGAAATGTCCTGAAACTACCGTATCATCCAAGTTGATAGACGCTACACATATTCGTGTCCTCCAACGACACATGCATTTTTAATCAGTGTATTTTTGGTTTCTTTCCACATCGCCCCAGTGGAGCCAGTCATGTCACTGTCAAAGAGACAACAAACCGTGACTTTTTTTTACGCATTACCACCCTTTGCTTATAAACAGCCTCCGTGTTTGATGGACAGCTTACACCTCACGCTGCGTTCAACCATGAATCTTTCAGAATCTCATCTCAGGTGGTTCACTGGAGCACTTTCGACCAGTAGTTCTCATCAGTGCTGAAGTATATTAATTATAATGTACGAAAAAGGGCGGAGATTGCCAGGAAAGGCATACGTGCTGTTACGAGACTTTCAGTTTTAAATTAAAACCCTTTTTGTTTTTTTTTTGGTGCAACTCAAAGCGGTATATCTTTGTTGGATATGTGGTCTGATATGTGGGCAGACCTTCATGGCAATTCATTGGTGGTCACAATTCTAGAGACAGACGTCCGACATTCTTCTTTCTATATGCAGACTAGTATGAGGCAATTCGGAACAAATGTATTTGAATAATTTTACAAAATACAAAGTACACAATGAGTAGGATTTCTAACAACGTAAGCCCAGTGGTGCCGTAATAACAATCTTCAGTAGTACATATGATATCAGGCGGTCCAAAATTAAGGTTCACCTTACAGACTACACTTTATTCACACAAGAATAAAGTGTCATTTCCTTTATATCTGGCTAGAAAAGGAATCAAAGTCCATCCTGGTGTCCAGTCTCACCCTGAGGAGTGAAGGTTCATCTAAGCCTGGTTCTACACAAAGTATTTAACAGTGAATCAAACTGATTAAAAACACTGCTCGGTCCTGTAATGAAAGAGTATTGTGACGTCACAACATCAACACAATATCGCATATCACCCAACACGGCTGCATAGCAACCAAAGATGCACCATATCGCCCTAAACTAAGAGCTACTATGCTCTCTGCTGTAAAACACACCACAGACACACACCCAAGCACGCAACAGAGCTCTGACGGATTTCACCCCACATACGGGACCTGATCAGAACCTGTAGCATGGCAGCTGACCTTTGCGCTCGGAGCGTTTCTTGCGCCTCCTCTTGAACCTCGTCCTCATCAGGCAGTAGTAGGCGCCCAGGCAGGGCGGGCAGTCCAGCAGCAGCGCCATGCGATGCCGGGCACCTCCACGTTAACACGGGCTGCCTGTGTCTTGTTTTCTTCCTGAGACACGCTGGAGGTGTGAACAGCCCCTGTACCCGTGCAGACTGCTCACAAATACACACCCATGCCTGAGCGTACACACTCGCACGTGGTCTGCTGCTCCTCCTCCGCTCCTCCTCCTGCTCCGCTCAGATCTCAGCGAGGGGCAGAATTAGAGACGAGAAGCAGAGCTGCTCGGACAGACCTTGTGGATGCAGGTCATTTATGTCTGGAGGAGCTCGTACAGAGACAGTCAAGCACCGCATGAAGCTAAACTGTGCTTGTGTGTTACAATTTGCCGTTGGGGGATTCGGGGAATCTCTCTGGTGTCCTCTAAGCTCCAGTAAATCCAGTTAGCCTCCAGCAACCTGTCGGCGACAAACTCTCGTCCCCCGTAGAGCCAAAGGAACACCATCTGTACTAGAACAACGGGTCCAGCAATGTCTGCTAACACCAGAACAAGGCTGAACGAAAAGTTCTTCAGATGGTATTTCTACTCTTGGCTACACATTCCCTCACTGAGAGATGCACCGATTCCAGTTTTCTTGGCTGATTGTGATTTCAGATTTTTAAATATATGACTGGCCAAATCCAGTTTTCTTTCTGTCTAAGAACTAGAAATGACAGCATACAGACACATTTACATTTACATTTACAGCATTTAGCAGATGCCCTTATCCAGAGGCAGAGGTGGGATTTGAACCCTGGACCTTCTGGTCCAGAGGCCGGTACCTCAACCACTAGGCTACCACAGTCCCTCAGTCCCACAGATACAACTGCTGGCTCACTAGTTTTAGCTTTGTCACTGCAAATTTGCTCAAATCGTACTATATTACAACCTTGATAAGAGTTTTTTACCAGTTGGTGCAAGGGTACAAGCACAAGCAAGGAGGCTGAACTGCAACTCAACCCACTCAGGTCGCACTTTTCCTTCATACACCACCAAGACACACATTTGTGCTAAATCCCAGGCATAAATGGTACAGCACAATTAAAACCACTAAAAAAAAGACATACACACATAAAACAGATCACAGTCACACAAGAACCCAAAAACAAACAGACCATTGAGCCGCACTCTAAATGCTGGGACCGGGAAGCAAACACGCAAGTCTAGGCTCCATACACACATGAACTGAATTGAGAATTAACATCAGTCAAAGCACTGTGCTGTTTGTGTGTGGCTTGTTTGTGCCGCTGTCAGCATCGTGAGTGCATGAATATGAACCTGATCCGGGTGCATCTCTACTTAATAGCATCACCAGTCATGTCAACCTTAAGTTGTGCTTATTTTAGCATTTGACCAGTAGATCCTCTACAAGTAATCCAAATGGTCTCAGAAGTTCTCAAAGGGATTAAGATACCAAGAGGACAGTGGCCCAAAGTCTATGACTCACCACTTTTCTACACAACACTATTACTTTCCAAACTGCTTTTCTCATGGTCTGCACAACCTCAGATCCTCAGAGCCTTGTCAACAATTGCTCATCCAAGGGTGCAGCCTTTTAACAACGAACAAAGTCGCTCCTATGACTCGGAGGGAAGACGGAGCTGGTTAAAAGCTTGGACTAGCTTTTGCAACCTGAAACTCCAGTGGTGCTCTTACATGGCCCTGGCAGGAATCATTTAGAGTATTTAGCAAACGCATTTATCCAGAAAGACTTACAGAAGTGCTTTGTATTCCCTAAAGAAGACATTACTTGTACAAACAGCCCAAGAACAGAATCCAGCTAAATCCTGTTAGGATTTGATGTAGGTAAATCCACAAACAGAGGAACTTTTTGGTAACACTTTGCTTTGATGACCACAAACTTCATGAATTCATTCATGCATTCACTCATTTTCTTATCTGCTCGATCCTGGCCAGGGTTACAGGAAAGGGGCACAGGGAGCAAGGTAAGAACAACCCTAGACACGGTGCCAATACATCACAGGGCAAACACACTCACACACTAAGGGCACTTCAGAAACGCCAATAAGCCTAACAGAAATCTTTGGAAATTGGGAGGAAACCAGCATGAACCCATAGAGACACAAGGAGAACATGCAAACTTCACACCAGTCTCAAGATCACGATCAAACCTGTGATCGAGCTGCGATCGACCCCATCATGAACTCATGAAGAAGTAATCCTTTAATAATGCAGAAACATTCATGTTCTACCTTAATTATTACATGAATTCATATATTACTCCTGCAATAATGAATAATTATGAATTATGAATGAATGATTACTCGCTCATGAATACTGCATGGATTGACGTTATTTCATGGAGGCCTATAGCAAAGTGTTATCCTTTCTTAAAATTAAATATTTAAGTACATTTTCACTCTGCATTTAAGTGCTGATCTTCAGTGGTGGGTCCAGCTGAGCCAAGCTTGTGTCACGAAGGGTACGAGGTACAGAGCGGGGTTTGATTAGAGCCTTTAGGTAAGAAGGTACTAGAAGCCAGGATCAGGGTTTTGAATCTGATGCTTGCTTTCCAAAAATCTTTGCTTGCACCCAGTGAAAACCAGTAAAAGCAAAACAGGGTCTTTCACAATAAGATGCAGCTACTGGTGGACTGAGATCATTTTTGTCTGCAGTGCATGGACAGGGTTATATAAGGAAACCTGATGAAGCCAACCTGTGTTTGCGTGTTGTGATATGGTATAGAAGTAGCTGCTATTCAGTCTCTCTATGACGTCCTCTAAGCCCCACCGAATACTGATAGCCACCAGCAACTTGTGCTCACAGGAATACAACCAGAACACAGGCTGTTTCTACTACAGCTACAGCAGAGATACACACATATATAAATAGAGCACTCTGCAGATTCCCTTATCTAGAGAAAGAAGAAAGTAAATTCCTGTCATTTCTCCCCTTGGTTATCCTGCTTATCCTGGTCAGGGTTGTACTCGCAGGTTCACACTGCAAGTCCAGCCTGGGGTTTGACTCAGATCCTCAGGAACTATGGATTCCAGCAACGGATTCTTACCTTCAGGCTATAGGATCTGCCCCTTAACCAGAACAACGTCGTGTTGAGCTAAGGAGCTAAAGATTAAGGCTCTCGCTTGAGGGCAAAACAGCTCATCGGAGCCAGAATATGAACTTCCAGCCTCTGAGCCACCTCTGTCCAACTTCAGTACAAATCTGGGGTTGTAAGAAAGTTGGTGGAGACAAGATTCGGCACCCTTAGAGCAGACAGGGGTCAACTGTAGCAGCTTTGCTTCGCATATCTAAACCACATAGTCAGACATACTTCTGCACAAGCAACAAACAGTCCCGAGTCTTGTTTATTAAATTAAATACAAAATCATTAAAATCTTCAAGCTCTTCATAGTAGCTGTCCATAGAGGATGCAGTTGGCAAAAATTACATTATATGGTAATCACACACATCTGATATCCATTAAGGTTTTCTTCTTTTACTTTGTTTGATTAATAGTATCATGCAATTTAGACTAGACCTTAGTCTTTCTCACTATCTATCCAAGTTTTGTTTTGTATATGATATGATTTCTTGCACATACCGTATTTTTCGGACCATAAGGCGCACTTAAAATCCTTTAATTTTCTCAAAAATCGATAGTGTGCCTTAAAATGCGGTGCGTCTAATGTATGAATTAATTCTGGTTGTGCTTTCTGACCTAGAACCGATTGTAGATGGTACACGGCGCTCATAAATCTGTCAAAATGTTTTAGCACGGTCTTGGTAAGTACGAAGCATTACGGGCACCGTAGTGCGCAGCAGCGAGGAGTAATACGGTATGTGCTTCAGCATAGGGTACGTGCATTCCATTCATTAATTTCGAAGCGGATTTCAACTTCAACGCTATCAGTCACGCAGTTACAACATGGAACATAGAGCAGCTGTGAGAGAATTCAAACATTTAACGAATCAATGGTACGGAAGTGGAGGAAGCAAGAAGATGCCCTGCGCCAGGTAAAGACCAAACTGAGCTTCCGACGGAACTTAAGAGTTTTGTTTCATTTCATGCGTCTTATAACCTGGTGCGCTTTATGTATGAAAATATACCCGTTAGCAGCCGATCACTGATATTGGGCCTTATAACCCGGTGCGCTTTATACCCCGGAAAATACGGTACTCATAGAGAAGGTTCAGGTCCAGGGTCATCATACCAATTAGTAGAAGTAGTTTTTGATTACATTTCACTATCTGGCCTGTGTACTGTATTCCTTAATGAAACCGAGGTCCATGCTTTTATAGGCACAAGGTTATTATTTTCCATTTGCTTTGTGAGAATGGCTAGTTATTCCTGAAGCTTCTTTCAGGACATGTTCCGACTGACGTGAATAACCACATAAAACGATGAAACATTGGAAATCGGATCAAACGACCCTTTCAAAAATTTTCATTGGTTAAACCTGTACGCGTATGTCCTAGCCTGAGGCTGTGTCAGAAATGAACTGGATTCCGACTTCGAACAAACCTGAATTCGAACGGCCTTTTGGAATCAGTTAAGTTTCAGTTCCAAGGTTCCACTGTACTTAATTCTACCTATAGCCTAACCAATAATGTTAGATAGAACAGATACAGAAAGTGCAACATTACTGATTTTTGTTCAGTCTCTTACTTGGCTGATTCCTGTATCAGTTCCAACAAATATTCTCACTCTTTCAAAACGCAACAAACTCCTTTGCTGACTGGTCAATCAAGACTCTTATGTGCATCTCCTTCAACCATGGGGAAATAAAGGATCCATTTTTCCCTCAGAACCTCTGGTGAAATGACATGTTATGTTGATTTTCTAAAAGCAGCTTAATCTTTGCAGTCAACAAACATATGACATACAGCGATGGCCAAAGTGTGAGACCTTCTATTTAGTATAGAAATGCTTGTATTTAGCATCTTTCTTGAACTTAACACAAGGTTTTCATTACAAATTATATACTCAGGGAAAAGAAAAAATACGTTCAGAACTTACTTGTCTCCTTACCTAAATTTTACTGAGCATTTATGGGGGCACTTGAAGCAAGGTCAAGCATTCTTGGCAGCTCTTTGGACTATTGTACAATCAAGCTAGGATAAGACGGATGATCAGATTTTGCACAAACCTGTGGACATTACAGCAAAAGTTGGAACATTTTATTTGTTATCTTAATGTATAAATATTTTTTTGCTTTCAAGGTTTCAAAACTTCACCCAAACTGTTATGCTGATATGGTTTGTAATTAATGTATTTCTGCAATTTTTAATAAAACAAATTTAGTACGTACCAAGTCTCCAGACTATCCAGTGATACTTGAACTGTCTCAGTAATGACTTTTTAATGGCTCTCTTAACTTTTTTCTTTTAGATACTGATGAATACATGTCACTTGTCCAGGACTTCTCCATTTAGACTTTATATTTGAAGTCAGCTTGTACCATGGCTTTGTGCTGACACATCCCAACAAACAGAGGCTTGAGAAAACGCCAAGCTGTGCCAATATAATAACCTAATCGAGGTTAATAAATATTCCTCATGCTCTGTAACGGTTTTACACAGGCTTTGTGTCAGTGTGTTATGTAGCATTCAGCTTTTTAATAGAGATATAAAACAACTATAAATGGTGCAATAAAATCTATATTAAATTCATTCCAAAACTATCCCCACAGTAATGGCGTAAGCTTGACCGCTTTACTATCGCACTGCTCCGTCGTTACAACGTCACTGTTCCAAAAACTACACTCTGGCTCCATCTTTTGGTCACTTTACGTTACTTCCAAAATCATTGACATCGCTTAGCAGTTCTTATACAAGACGAATTACAACCGAGCTAAGCAACCGAACTAGTTAAAGTTTAAAGGCCTCGCACCACAGTGGCAGACTAACAGAGCCAGGAATTGAACTCGATACCTTTTGATCAGACTTTGAATCATTAATCTCCTGTATATAATCCTGTCAAATATCTCTCACTCCATCTACTGGTCAATGATGGTACCGCAGGATCACCTTAACTACTGAATATCTATGCCGAACATGATGTTAATGAGGTTCCAGAATGCCACTGATATGAGATCTACGCCAGTAGCTTTAGGGGCATAGCCTGGGGACACTGGGCATGGTGGGGTCACAAAGGCTGATTACGAAGGCCCATTGAAAAGTCAAATATCAAAGTGGCAACCACAAAATGTAGTAGCACAGTAGTCAACATGTCCCAACAGTATTGATCTACATAGCATGTCTGACACAGAAGTCTAATACACTAGCCCACCCTCAGCAGCTACCCAGGATCAAGTCCTGATTAAAGGCAGAGGCTTTCGGTCAGCACGGGCATCAGATGTAAACACAACTGGATGTGTCTGAAGGAAGGGGATGCCGGTTGGGGATCATCACCAGCACTGCCATGGCAAACCCCAACCCAGCCCTGCATCCAAACAGTCCATTGTGCCTGTGCCAAGTGTTTTCCAGAGAAACAAACCCAAAGATCAGTCACCCTGACCAGGAAAACTGATGCATAAACATTGCAAAACTTCCATTAAATTAAAAAAAAAAATGGAGAGTTGCAATGGGGTAAGGGGTTTTGTTGACTACAGACAAGATGCATTCAAATTTGTACAATGGACAGGGTACCAGTCCATCACTCAGCCTTCCCCCACCTTGCCTTCCGTCGCTCATACACATCAATTACCTGTTTGATGTCTGACCCAGCCAAAAGGGACCACAGCGATACACACCCAGGTCACCATGACGATGGGCTAGTTTTTGGCTAGAATTTCTATTGGTCATCCAAGCGTCCTATTATTTATTTTTCAGAACAAGTCTGTATTTAAGTTTTATGTAAGTGGTTCGGATGGAAGGAGCACTATTTCCATTTCTTCTAGGACAAAAATCTTATTCCACTAGAGGATTCCAGGACTCCAGTGGGAGCCAAAAGTCTTAGACCACTAATGAAAATGCTTGTTTGGATTCATACTACAGCAGGACAATGACCTAAAACACACCTTAAAGCTTTTGTGAGAACTATATGATGATCAGAGTAGATCAACAAATGCTGACTGACTTGATCTAAACCAAATCAAGCATTTATGGGGACACTTATGGGGATAGCCAAGCATTCAGTAACATCACAAGATGCTCTTCGGAATATTGTGAAATCAAGCACAAACCAAGTCAAGTGCATGTTGTCTTTACAGTAACATCAGGAAAGTACCAATACCAATCAATTCTGAAATGTTAGTTCTGTTCTGAAATTCTGAAATGTTCTAATGCAATTAGAAGTACTTGTTAGCTGTGATTAATGATGTCAGCATGATAGATATGGTACAATATCAGTATAAGTTACACACGTAGTGTAGAGCGGTGGAGGTGTAGGCAGGGGCAAGAGTGGAGGGCTCAGATCAGACTTTTTTGACTGCCATTCCTTGTAATAAAATACTTTTTCACCATTGGTTAAAGTACAAAAACTATGGGTTGTAACAAGAATTTGAATAGTGGGAGTTTGTATAGCAAAGTACAACTGCATATTATAGTGTGTTCATACTTGTAATTTGGTTCGCTTGGTCCAAGCAATTGTGGATTTAAGGCTTTGATCAAGAAGAACCAAACTGGATTTGAAGGCCAGTAACTGCTGCACCACCACATTAGTTAAATAGCACCACTATGTTTGTCACTAGTTCCCATGATTTTTTCACTAGTGTCATGAATTTTTGGTGTTTTCTTGCTCACTATGGGTTTCTAATAATGTTTTAGCTGACTATTTTTTATCTTCCCTTATTATCTTGGCTCTACTGTGGAATCTTTGTTTGCCGCACTTGGTAAATGTAAATGAGGATCCCCCATCAATGGAAACCTGAGCTTAATGTAATAACAATCCGATATATGAAAACCTATATATTTTCCCAGGTGACTGACTGGGATTTCTTAAAAACCATGTGAAAATGTACTGGTGGCAGTTCCCAAATGGTTCTTTCACTTCTTATTATGATATGTAGGTACATGTAGTACAATAACGCAAATATAACTCCTCCCCAGAGGAACCCAGGCCTGACTCTCAAATACTACAGGAGATCGACAAAATGAGAAGAACTTACGGACCTG
The DNA here is from genome assembly GCA_025084515.1 of Ancistrus triradiatus. NCBI lineage: Eukaryota > Metazoa > Chordata > Actinopteri > Siluriformes > Loricariidae > Ancistrus > Ancistrus triradiatus. Next base: position 130,087 of record JAJAGP010000774.1, on the reverse strand, counting down.
GATGTTCAGTAGCTATTGTGACTCCTTATTGATGAAGTGACCTGCAGAAGAAAAAAATTAAGGTCAATATATGCTCATCAGTACACTAGTGCAACAGGTAAGCTCAGTATAATCAGACATCAGTGTATTCCAACTTCATTATGACCATTGAATTGAATTATGATGTCAGTGAAAGTTAAAGTTCTGAAGCCATACAAGTACAAAATCTCTTCTTCAGACAGGCAGAGCTAGTGCAAAAATGCTATAAAGTGATATTTCAGCTTCCCAATAATCCAACACACTCACTTCCACAGGGAAAGCATGCTTCAAATCAAATGCAAAAGCTCGAGTTCTCATTCAAAACAAGCTCTTGGTCCAAAGCCACAGACCAAAGCCCAGTGCCAAGAAGGAGAGAGACACAAAGTCTGGAGCCAAAACCCCAATGGGAAGAGGTGGGGATGAAAAGGAACAGAAGCCGAGGACAATTTGCGGGTAATAAAAGCTCTATTGCACATTCCTAACACGCAGCCTAAACTAACACCGCCTGTCATACTAACAGCTATAAATGGTGTGTTTGTAGTCACGCTGCTTTCTCCCGTACATTCAGTACTGAGTACCAGCCTCTTAGGGGCGCACTCTGGATCACGGACATGACACAAACCCCATAATCATCACTGGTATTAAATATCAACCTGATTAATTGAGTTCTTGTTTACACAAAACAGCCTGTTTACACATAACTCAGCGAGATTCTACAACTGATGGTCAACAAATGCCACCTTTTGGAAGTCAACAACAGCAGACGGATGAATCTGGGTTTGGCACACATGTAAGTGATTACAATATTAGAGCAAAAGGATAAGTTTATTGGGGAAAACTGGACAATCGAAAAGAGGCTCTAGTTCCCTGTTGGGTCGCCTCTGGACACAAGATAAGATACAGTTGGGCATTCATGGTCTGCCTTACGTTACTCACTTGGGGACACCTAGGGCCAATACAGGCACCTGACCCTTGTAGGTCAATATGGGTGTCTGACACTCTCTGATCATTATGGGTACATGGTCCTTACAGGTGTCCAACTAGTGAAACGGCGAGACCTGTGGTCAACTAAGACCTCACCTAGCCAGAGCTGGGATAGGAACTAGAATTTCTCAGTGGTAAAGAATTGGTTTCATGATGCAGAGCCACCCTGGTTAATATCCCACCTCTGGCTAGCTGAGGTTTAAGTGGAGATGAGACGCCGGAGGTTCTGTAGGATGCCCTCAAAGATTGGTTCCAGAACCGAGGAAGTACTGTTTCCTGGAAGTTAAGGCCATGCCAAGATGCCAGGTAGTCAGTCATGTCAGTTTTCTGCCTCAGCAGAAACTCTGGACCCTTTGCGTTTCTCAGGGAGGAGTCTTCATCTGTCATGTGATTCAGGCCATAGGTGCCTCCATGTCACAGAGTGAAGCTATTTTCATTGTTTAACTTGGTTTGACTTTAGTTTGGCCCCTTAGTTCCCCAGGGCGAGGTCCATAAAGTAACACTTTGTCCAGTTTGTGTCAAAGAACTTCACAAGTCCTGACCTCAACGTTATTGAAAAAGACACATTTGACCCCCCATTGCCAAGCCTTATCAATCAAACCTTGCTAATGCTCTTTTGGCTGAATTTAAGTGTATGCCTGTAGTCATGTTCCAGAACTCAGTGGAACGCCTTTCCCAGAAGAGTGGAGGCTCTTGTAGCAAATGGAGCAGTACATCCATATTAATGCCAGCGGTTCTGGATGTGAAGCATCCCTTGGTAATTCACTGTCTATATAAACGGGTGCCAATTCTGTCTCTGGCCATTTTGTGAACTGTTAGCTTCAGTTAAAAGTAATAAAAGTCAAATTCATTTCAGTGTCAACAGATTTGAAATATTACAAACAAGCAATTGTAAATCCTCATTTCCATACGACTTGTAGCATTTAAAAAAGGTAAGACCCTGTAAAAGCTGATGCAGGATTTACACAATTAGGATTAAACCCAAGAAGACATAAACTAAAAAGAAACTGTTAATTGTTATGCTGAGACCTTAGTGCTGAAACTCAGCCTCCTTGCTCTGGTCCTATCCTATCCTCATCCCACCCATGACCTATCCTGAAGGATTTGATTCAAGTTACACAAAAGTACACAAAATGGATTCCTTTGCTTTCAAAAGCCTGCCTTGGTTACACATGGTTACATCATTTAAAAATTCACAGTCAAGAATTCAAATGTGAAGTAGTCAAAGAAAATGTCATCAAATGCTTTCCATCATGCTGTCTTGGCTTTACTTGTCACAGTGGAAACTGTTTACTATTCTTGACAACTCATTTAAGACGGGGAGTTCAGAAGAAAAAGTAATGTAACTATAATTATACTATATATGTAATACTTGTACATGATTGCAATTCAATGCAAATACTTTTGTACTTTAACTCAAGTGATACCTTCCTTGGAGTAAATGTACTTCAGCTAAATGTTAGATATTCAGTGTGACATTAAGCTAATTAACTAAGCTAATTAAGCTAAGCTAACTAACTAAGCTAATTCACCCAACAATTCAATGAAACAAATCGTTAGCTAAACCTAAGAACCGTTAAAAAGCTGATCCAACAAAGCAGCATGAAACCTGAAGGAGGCGCTGTTACCCTTTCCTTACGCGTTGCTCGGTATTCATTTACACCACCATACCTCAGCAAGTGAGGACGCTTTTACCTCATTATACGGCAATTAGTCTTGTCCATCACGTTCACATACAATAGCGCTGCGTTATGGGAATCACAGGTCATAATATAACGCGTTCAATCCTGTCAGCCAGTCTGAGTACAGAAATAATTCCGTGCAGGTTCAGGATCAGAATCTGATAGCGCTGCTCGGACCTCTGTTTGATTGAGATAAAAGATGGAAAATGTTTTCAGCCGTCTGGACGAGTAGTCCAAAGCCTTCATCATGCCACATCCAGCTCTCTCCAGGAAATATCGTCTGATAGAGAGACCCCGGAGAGAAAGGAAACTTTCCACTGTGGTGCAGACGGTATTATGTGAAAGGGATCTGGTGCTGCGGTCTGTGTTTCGTGCTACTGTGTAAATCTGAGGAAGATGTTTAACCACAACAAGTTCAGGAAGCCCTGGAGCGCAAGTCTGAGCTTATGGCTACATTTAGAGCATTTAGCAGAAGCTCTTATTCTTACTTACTGAGACTTACTGAGATACGCTGCTGAAGTTTAAGGTTTTCTGCTTTTATTTTATTTGAATTCGTTTTAAAGGCAGTATTATTGGCATTCTTTTTTATTAGTGTGTGCAACAAAATGTATGGTGTTACATTTTAGTCTTTCTACAGTACTGGGCTGGACTATGGACCGGAAGGGCCTGGGTTCAAATCCCACCTCTGCCAAGCCGCCACTATTGAGTCCTTGAACAAAACCCTTAACACACAATTGCTTGGGTTGTAAAAATGTATCAATTGTGAGTCACTCTGATAAGAGCGTATGCTAAATGATGTAAATGTAAATAAATGACAATAGAACATTTTGTTTACAATTTTAAACCTCTGTTTCTAACCATTTTATTTTTATTGCAATTTATGTTTAAATGTGCATTGTTTTGCATCGTTTCCACTTCAGAAATACAAAGAAATGACTTTTATCAGATGTAAACTCAATAACTGGGAAAATCAAATATTGAACTCTGTATCATGATCGAAACCGTGAGCAGAGTGTATCGTTACATCCCTACAGATGAACAATACAGAACAACTGCTAGTTAGTGAGTGAACCAGAGTTTTACATGGTTTACTATTGCAAAGTAGTAAAAAGATAACCTGTAACATTAAGAAGAGAAAGAAAACCTCAAATTCGTACCTAACAGACCTCACCTCACCAGAAGCAGGATACAAACCTACTCCAGCTCACTCACTACATTGGCACCAGTAAGTCTGGCTCACTCAGTACAGTGGCACGATTAGGTTTGGCTCTTAATTCACTGCCAAGTTTGGTGTTTGGTTACTCTCTGCACGTGTTTGCAAATCGGTATCTCATATGTTCCGCTTCACCAGACTCCCGGTTCTCAGTGATCCTTAAGGTCAGGGCCGGGTTGGTTATCTCACAAGACGCCTACCAGGAGTGCCCCCATATTACACTCGTCTGTGTTTTTTATTCCCTCATCTACACACTAAGCACTTGAGAATGGACGTGATAAGATTCAGCCATCCCAGGTATGTTTTTATTTCTCTAAGCTGAGGAACACATAGTTGGGATTTTGGAAAGCACTCTTCGTCCTCAAGCAGTTCCTCATGAGGACAGAGCTCGTCTACGTCTGGCTGTGAACGACTAAACACAGATCACTCGATGGTATAAACCATGACCATATTCAGACTAAAGATTGAGGGATTAAAGAGCAGGAATTCAATAAGTGAGTTCATAAATCAAAGTGAGAGTGCAGACACTGCTGGGGTGTGTGTGTGAGTGAGTGTGAGGGGAGTAGTAGCTCTGGCAAAGTGACATTGTGAAGAAATGGATGTGACTTAGAAATTACAAACCGTTGAGGGTTGTTTTTAAAAGCAGCATAAGTGAACACTGTGGCCAAACAAGTATATGTATACAATGGCCATTTTACTTGGAGAAAAGGATCATAAATAACAGCTCACCTCTAAAATCAATCAACAGCAAACTCTTTCTTAAAATGTAAAGAGCATTTAGCGTTTACATTTAGCAGAAGCAGTTATCCAGAGCCATGGACAACTGATACAACCTTAGACTGTACAATCTAAGCAAATGTGTGGTAAGGGCGTTGCTCAGGGGTCCAACTGTGGCAATTTCTCAGTGCTGGGTCTGGAACCCTGGACCATTTGGTCCAACGTCCAGCATCTTCTCCACTGTGCCAATACAGTGCCTGCAGTAAAGGTTTGGGTAAACCCTGTACGGCTTTTTAAAAAGTCATTAATAATAATCATATTTAAAAAGCATTTATTTTAAGTTTATTTAGGTTAACTTAATAAACAAATACTTTAGGGTTTTTTAAATGATTTATAACATGTACATGAATTATGTATTTCTGAAACGAGAAAACAACAAGCAGTAATTTTTCTTTGCTTATCATTACTTTTTTAGTGGGTTAATTTATGAAAATATATTGGAATAATTTTAGTTTTTGTTAAACATTGTAACCCTGATATCTGTGGGTCATCTGTTGACCATTTCTTTTACAAACACATCCTGAAACTGTCACTTAAACTCAAATTCAAATGGTGTTTCTTAGGGTGGGGTGTATCATAATGTAATAAAATTGAATTGCAGTAAAAGTCTGACAAACACTTCTGGTAAGACATGAAAATAAATAAAAAGAACTAATATAAAATGGAAAAGCTCTTTGCCTTTGAAAATGTCCGTAAGCAAAAATATAATACCTTTATTTATGCGTTTAGTAACTATGATAATTGGAGGTACCTTGATAGTTGTGGTCAATCTGTTTTATCTTGTTTTTAATTTATTATTGGATTAAAATGCTAATGAAGAAAGTGGACAGAATATTAAAGAGCAACATAAAATCTTGCTTTTTCCAAATCTGACTTAAAGTGGAATGACTTCCAACAATGTGAGAGGGAATTCTGGGAATTGAAGTCCTTATGTTTCCTTAACTGTGTATCCAAATGTGATCCCAGAGTTAAATGTGATGGATAGTGTATTACCTTCTGGGATATGCCGTTTCCCAGCTTCTATATTCGGGCTCAGCAGCAGCACTGGCAGATTGGCCTGGAAATATTGAGCCATTCGACACTGGAAAGGACGTGAGGGAGAAATTACTGCTGCAACACTGCGTGTGAACATCGTACAGGAAAATTTGGGGGATATTACATTCATTTAAAGATGCCTCTGAATTTAACTTGAGCTGTGCCTCTGGCCATCAGCTCTTGGTGTTGGAGTGTTTGAAATATTTAGGACTGCAGAGAGTTTGTTCCACCTCTAGCCATGCACACACAGACATACAGTTTTCTAAGAGCTGTATATGTCAGCCATATATACAGTACTATGCAGAAGTCTTAGGCCACCATTAGATTTGCTGTTTTAGCAGTGGTATAATGATCATGTACAACACTGTCAATGATCTCAAGTTTGGATTCGTCACTCCATAATCCTCTTTTCCACTGATCCTCGTTCCAATCTTTGTGATCTACTTCTGGTTGTAAGAGGGTCAACTAGGCATCCTGATGAAGCCACCAGATGCTTCTATTGCTCAAGTGTAAGTGGAGGCAATTGGCCACTGTAGCCTATAGAAGCTGTTTTTTTCCAGTTTTTTAATACTGCATATAAATTTCCTGTATTTTCTGACTGCATACTAATAAAGAGACTGAGAAATCATTATACATGACCATAATACCATTGCTAAAACAATGCTATATCTAATCTAGACTTTTTACACAGTACTGGATATAAAGAACCAGTACATTAAAAGTGTTTACCTGCAGCCCAGGCAGATAGATCCTATTACCAAAACTGCAGTTAGGATAAACAGAGATAACTTTACAGCTGAGCTGTTTATTTTACCCTACAAGCAAGGCAGGAAGCAAAGTTTACTCCATCTCCAAGTACAGGAAGCAGCAGGCCATAAGCAAAACATCATTACACCACAGCAATGTGAAAACATGAAAAACACAGCCCTGTCAAAGCACTGCATTATAGGGGCTGTTTGTCTGATGGGAACAGATATGGAAGGGGTGTTGAAATGGCACCGATTCAGGTCCCAAGATGCGTGTGGGCATAAAAAAAAAAAAACCCAGAGAAAAGACCAAGCTGTACAAGGAGGCACATTCTCAGAGGTTCCAAAACCTTTTACTGAAGTAACAAAAAACATTTTTCTTTAAAAACCGAGTACTTTACTGCCCAAAGCTGGAACTACCTACCAGAAAATCTTCCAAATCAAAGCATGTTTACAGCCAGATTAAAACCATTTCCATCTCCTGTACCTCTGATTAAAGTTCCTCCAGTCTTGAAAGCACCAATTCTGTTCTCTTATGCATGACTTCCCACCATGATTTATTAAAATGTCACGCAAGATAAATAAACAGATTTACAGTTACGGATGTGTGTTTACATCTCCAACCCTTTGCCAAAGATTCTAACAACTGAGGCGAGCATTTGAGGGATAAAGGTCTTGCTCAATGATCCACCAACGGTGAAGCAGCTTGGCAGAACTGGGATTTGAAACAAATCAAAGCAGAAAAGGCATATCATGTTTTTCATTCTCCATTCTTTGGTGTATGGAGCCATGTAGCACATTTGTAGAGTCTCCTGACTGTTTTAAAATCAAAATTCAAATAAAGAACAACCATACTAGCTGAGAACTACACGGTTCCAAGAGGAGCTATTGCAGGAACGTTATGAACACCAGGGGTTGGAGGGGAAAAAAAAAATCGATTCTTAGATGCATCTCAATGCGGGCGGTTTTTTATTCAAGAAGGTGCAGGTTTGTACGAGTTGCAGTTAATTCCAGTGGAGTTTGTAAGCAAAAGACGTGTACAGTGGGGCAAAAAAGTTTTTAGACAGCCAATGATTGTGCAAGTTCTCCTACTTAGAAAGATGAGAGAGGTCTGTAATCATAGGTACACTTCAACTATGAAGGAAAAATAGAAAAAAAAAATCCAGGAAATCCCATGGTAGGATTTTTAAAGAATTTAATTGTAAATCATGGTGGAAAATATTTGGTCACCCACAAACAAGCAAGATTTCTGGCTCTCACAAACCTGTAACTTCTTTTTCAAGAAGCTCTTCTGTCCTCCACTCATTACCTGTATTAATGGCACCTGTTTGACCTCATTATCTGTATAAAAGACACCTGTCCACAGCCTCAAACAGTCAGACTCCAAACTTGACCATGGCCAAGACCAAAGAGCTGTTGAAAGACACCAGGAAGAAAATTGTAGACCTGCAGCAGGGAAGAGTGAATCTACAATAGGCAAGCAGGTTGGTGTGAATAAATCAACTGTGGGAGCAATTGTTAGAAAATGGAAGACATACAAGACCTTTGATAATCTCCCTCGATCTGGGGCCCCACGCAAGATCTCATCCCATGTGGTCAAAATGATCATGAGAACGGTGAGCAAAAATCCCAGAACTACACGGAGGGACCTGATGAATGACCTGCAGAGAGCTGGGACCAAAATAACAAAGGCTACCATCAGTAACACACTACACCGAGAGGGACTCAGATCCTGCAGTGCCAGGCGTGTCCCCCTGCTTAAGCCCGTACATGTCCAGGCCTGTCTGAAGTTTGCCAGAGAGCATGTGGATGATCCAGAAGAGGATTGGGAGAATATTATGTGGTCAGATGAAACCAAAATAGAACTTTTTGGTAAAAACTCAACTTGTCGTGTTTGGAGGAATAAGAATGCTGAGTTGCATCCCAAGAACACCATACCTACTGTGAAGCATGGGGGTGGAAACATCATGCTTTAGGGATGTTTAGCTGCAAAGGGGACAGGACGACTGATCCGTATTAAGGGAAGAATGAACGGGGCCATGTATCGTGAGATTTTAAGCCAAAACCTCCTTCCATCACTGAGAGCATTGAAGATGGAACGTGGCTGGGTCATCCAGCATGACAATGATCCCAAACACACCGCTCCGGCAACAAAGGAGTGACTCCGTGAAAAGCACATCAAGGTCCTGGAGTGGCCTAGCCAGTCTCCAGACCTTAGCCCCATAGAAAATTTGTGGAGGGAGAGGAAAGTCCGTGTTGCCCAGCAACAGCCCCAAAACATCACTGCTCTAGAGGAGATCTGCATGGAGGAATGGGCCAAAATACCAGCTACAGTGTGTGCCAACCTGGTGACTTAGAGGAAACGTTTGACCTCTGTCATTTCCAACAAAGGTTATGTTAAAAAGTACTGAGTTGAACTTTTGTTATTGACCAAATACTTATTTTCCACCATAATTTACAATTAAATTCTTTAAAAAATCCTACAATGTGTTTTCCTGGATTTTCTTTCTCATTTTGACTCTCATAGTTGAAGTGTACCTATGATGAGAATTACAGACCTCTCTCATCTTTCTAAGTAGGAGAACTTGCACAATCAGTGGCTGACTAAATACTTTTTTGTCCCACTGTATGTGCGTGATGGAGTGGGGTGGGGCTTGAAAATACTCTAGTTTTTGTAAAGCCTGGGCTTTGGCCAAACAATGTCGATCACTGAAACAATTCCAACTGAATGCTGAACAGTACCTTTTAGGTAGCAGGGACTAAAGGAACTAAAACCAGCCATGGTTCCATTGGTGTTACTCCTGTTACTGAGCAACTTCCTGGGTCCATAGAAAGTTTTCTCCTAATTTGGTGTGGTGGTGATGGAGTGACTGGGTTCACAAGGCGTCTGTACCAAAAACAAAGCATTGGTTTCACTTGTGCCGGCTGAAGATATGTATATATTCAACATATTCAACTCCATTGCCCAGTTGTAAAACACAGCCTCGACTTACTGCCTTCATTTTTATTTAATTAATTGATTTATGTATGTATTTGCTTGTGAAGGTTACATGGGTGCATGTGGTGTGTGATATGAAATATAAACGCAATAAATATGATCGTTGACTCCTACGTTCAAGGTCTTATTTCCAGGTCTGAGTACAAGCGGGAGAATGAAGCTCAATTCCCTGTTCTGCCAAAGGTTGCCAGATATGATCATATGGCTGCACTGAATGCACGGTCAGAGGACGCTCCCATAGCGCATATCATAGACTGGCAACCCATTCTCTTTACATTCTCTTTCAAACCGGAGTACGACAAAAACTCAATACCATCACAGCCCTAGGACAAACATTTAAAAAGTAATTATTTGAGTCATGGTAAGTAGAGATGCTGTTAATTGTACAGAACACATCAACATAGATCAACAAACCTCTTTGTCTGAGATAAATCATACACAAGTCCCTTGCTTAATTTAAGCAGGAACGCATACATAGTTTGGCCTCTGTAATAACGCAGTATCAACTTGTCCAAATTTGAAGTGACCCCCTACTGAACAAGACCCTTAAAAGCACTCTCAAAAAACACATTCACTTTTCTCCTTTCCCCAAGAGCCAAACAATCCCATGTGTCTGTCCTCTGCAGTCGCTGGAGCCTGACAGATTGGGGTTGGTCGTTTGTGGTGCGGTGCAGGTATCTGCTCCCTGGGGCTCTGTATCTGGGTCAGCTCTCTGGAGAGCTGGGAAATGGCCCAATGATGTAACAAGGCCAGGTGGCTAGCACAGCTGGAGCTCATGAAACCCACCACGTGACATCTGGAGAAAAGGGGCAAAGAGCAGGTACCAATCTTGCCACGGCCATCCTAACGAGATGCTCAAGAGCAACCATGTCCCAAAGTTAGACTGGGGAGCAAAGTGACTTCACTTCATTAATAAGCAACAAGGGCAACATCAAGACGTTATGGTACATGGTGGAGAGCAGCTAGGATTCACCAAGCTCAGTGCTACCATCAAGTAGCTTCAGAATTACAGCTCATACCAGCTGATAGCCCTTCAGATCATAATTATATAGCAGCTTCAAGTGGAAGCTTAAATTTAAGTACAAGTAGTACAAACTTATTAGTCACTGAATACTCCATAATAACGATTAGGACCTAATAACAGACAGACACAATCCACCTAAACTAATGCAACACAAACCATTAAACTTCGCATGTCTTCATTAAAGCATTAGGACTGATCATTTGGGATAACAGATCAAACGTGATAATTAGCTGACATTAGTCGTGCACCTGAACGTAAAACAACTTCTAAACATGAACATATGACCAGCATCAGCCCTGTGAGGAAACAGAGCGTGTAATAACACAGTGCAGTGCAATGCAGCACTTAGCATAGCAGTGATGACAGTGATTCACACTGGAACATGTGCTTTTACACACACACACACACACACACACACACACACACACACACACACACACACACACACACACACAGTAAAACACTTACGACAGTCAGCATCTCCCTGGGACCACACGCGTGCACGCCACACACACAGTAACACACACACAACCACTAAAGAAAGTCAGAATTACAATTGGAGTAAACACACACACATACACACAAAGTAACACAGACACACTATGGACAGCTAGCAACACCATCAGACCATGACCACACACACACACACACACACAAAAGAAAGCCAGCATTACCATGGGAGTAAACACACATACAGACACAGACACACACAGTAACACACACACACACACACTCTGCCACTAATGAAAGCCAGAATTACACTGGGAGTAAACACACACACACACACACACACACACACACACACACACCTTACCACTAAAGGAAACCTCCATTACCATGGGAGTAAACACATATACATATAGACACACAGTGTAACACACACACACACACACACACACACACACACACACACACACCCACACACTCTGCCACTAAAGAAGGCCAGAATTACCATGGATGTAACTACACCCAGACAGACAGACACACACACACACACACATACACACTCTACCACAAAAGAAAACCAGCATTACAATGGGAGTAAACAAAACACACACACACACACACACACACACAAAACTAAAGAGAGCCAGCAACACCATAAGACCACAGACACAGACACACACAAAATAAGACATACACACTCTGCCACTAATGAAAACCAGCATTAGCATGAGAGTAAACACACACTGACAAAGACGCATGCACACACAAAATATCACATACACACTCTACCACTAAAGAAAACTAGCACTGCCATGGGAGTAAACACACACTGACAAAGACGAATACAAAGACACACACACTAAAGAGAGCCAGCATTAACCTAGGAGTACACACACATACATAAGCCAGACAGAATAACACAGGCACAATACCAAAGCCAGGATCACCATAAGAAAAATACACCTTACATGCACACACATGCACACAACATCAATAACATGGGGACCATGCAGGTAAATGCGTGCACACGCGCGCGACACACACACACACACACACACACACACACACACACACTACCCTAGCAGTTTGCACATATACAGACAGACCACTAAAGACAGCAAGCATCACCATTAAGACCACACACACACGCACACATGCACACACAGACAGACACACTACCGAGAGCCAAAATTACCCTAGGAGTACACACACACATTCAATAACACAGACACACTACTAAAGAGAGCCTGCATCACCATAAGAACACACACCCAAAATAACAAACACCCTTTACCACTAAAGAAAACTTGCATTATCACAGGAGTAAACACACACACACACACACACACACACACACACACACACACACACACACACAGATGTACAGACAGTCTCTAAAGACAGCTAAAATTACCCTTGGAGTACACACACATACACAGAGTCAATAACACTGACACACCACTACAGCCAGCCAGCATCACTCTGGTTACACACACACACACACACACACACACACACACACCATAACATACACACTCACTGCCACTACAGAAAGGCAGCATTACCCTGGGATTACACACTCTCACAGTATCACCCTTACAGAGCACATTCTCAGCTCTCTTCACTCACGCTGGAGAACAATGCTGGTGTGCAGATTCCCACGCACAGGCCATTTCCATCCCCGAATACTGTTCCACCTCTTACTGTTAACTAGGCAAGAGAAAGAGAGAGACACACAGAGAGACAGACAGGTTCCTCTCTACGGTTTATGTCATCAAGTCGTCGCCACAGTCTCTGTTGGCTTGATCGTTAGGGGTCAGGACCTTGATCTCTATAAAGCTGCTTTGTGACGACGTGTGATCGCTATACAAACAAACTCACTTCACTTAATAAAACTGGAATAAACTGAGCTGCTGCAGGTCCAGCTGTGCAGACTGAGCGTGTTCCCACTGCTTCAGGACCGGCTCTGTACCGCACCGAGTGCTGCACAAACGACAATGGAAGGGGCGCAGAGGCTCCGCCTTCCAAAACTAGCTTCCAAGCACAAGGCCACACAGATGGTGCTGACGTCATTCTTACTACGTGCCCCCTTGTGTCAGGACACGGGCTATAAATCAGGCCTCGAGTTCAGCCAACATGCAGCAACACAGCGTCTGGTGGTCTCTTCAATCCACACGACAAGCAAAACGAAGACGGCATGTCCTGAGTTACACGGCACCCGACTGACATGGTTTATATGGAGCGTTTCATGAAAACATTATTGCACAGCTGCATGAACAGGTTGATTAAAAATTAAATAAACACAAATAAAAATAAATAACACATCATGGTTCATTTAGCTCCTGAGGCTTGGAGGTGAGAGGTTGTTGCTGGAAACAGAAGTTCTTCAGATCCAGGTTTCAAAACCCAGGCTGGGAGGGGGCTATAGCCCCGCTGAAACCGGTCATCAACGGCCAGCAGCCACACACAACTACATTGAGACTAGTATATACACTGCCTGGCACGCATTTGCTATGGCAATGTTCCACAAGCTTCTGCACAACATTTATTTCTGTCCAGAGTTGCATAAATGTTTCCCCAACAGCTTGTATCAATGATGGGAGATTTGTTCCACTGCACAAAGTCTTCTCCAGCACATCCCAAAGATTCTCATTGGGGGTCAGGTCTGGACTTTTTTGGGCCAGGCAGTGTATTCAAAGAGGGGAAGCTCATTGTCGGCTTACATCATCAAATTTGTCAATCGATTTATACGTAAATTCTGTCCTCTGTTCCTTTTCAAGAAAATGGAAATAGAAATAGTCAAGTAATTTCGCCCAAGCAAATACTAAGAAATGGGTTGCCTTTCGACATCACTTGCAAAATCCGTGATGGGACTGAGCTCCCAAAGATTAAGTGATGGTGTACATCTCAAAATAGCTGTCAATTGAAACAGGATTCAGCCTTTCGACTGATCCTCCAATCATCATGCTCAGTGTCCAGGCCAGGCGAGGCCAGCCCACAGCTCCATGGGTCCTAACAAGGTCAATAATGACAGCCAAATGAAAGGAAAACTTTCTGGAAAGGTGTAACGAGATGGCGAACCGAAGATGGTGAAAAAGAAATAAATATATGACGGGTTTTAGGACCCAATCGCAGTTCGCTCCAGATGGAATTAATGAACCAAAATGAATGAATAATTACCCAGAACCAAAAAGAGAAGTCACAGGTCCGCATTCAATGTGGGATCCGTGCCTCGAACGCTCAATCTCTAGTGCTAGGGGTGAATGTAATCTGAACGCGCCACACCCCCGACACAGAGAAACGAGAAGGAGGGGCAGAAGAACAGCAGAAGACAGAGCCGTTAAAAATGGACACAAACGAAGGGAACCTCTTTTAAACAACTGGGTTAATTTAACTGGGTAAAAACAAATCCCTGCAAATAGCTCTAGGGCTTTGCAGGACCGCAAGGAAAAAGAAAGAGAGAAACGCTTCTTATAAAAACACGGAGCGAATGCTTGCTCCCGGACAGCGCATGTACCGAGGGCAGCTCTGAGAGCAAGCGGCGCGGGCGATGACGTAAGCCTCTAGGGATTCCCCCAGTCCCAGAGGCAGCGTGAGGCGTGTAGTGGTTCTCTGGACAGCGTGCAGCGTGAAACGAACGCGAAAGGTGGACACGCAAAGCGAACCACAGCCACACAGACTACCGGAGCGGAAAACGGACGCGATAGAGGCGTTTAGCAAAACTGCCCGCTACGGGCAGCGCGAAACGCAGAAACGAGGAACCGTGCTGATAAGCAGCGCTACTTTCCGAGCCTCTGGGGATTCCCCAAATCCCAGAGGCCACGCGAGGCAAGTAATGGTTATCCGGACAGTCCGTATGGTGTGACACGAATACAGAAGATGGACACGCAAAGCGAACACAGCCACAAAGACTACCGGAGCGGAACACAGACGCGGTTACAAGGCGTACAGTGAAACGCGGAAACAAGGAACGGCGCTCATAAGCAGCTCTACGTTCCTTGACAGAGCGAGAACGAGGAAGGCCCAATCCCCCGATCGCTCCAAGGAGGGAGAACGCAGCCCACCTAAGGACTGGAGTGATGAGGGAAAGCACGGGGGCAGTTCAACGCTTCCATGGGGGGGCCAAAGTTGCTGAAGGGCAGGGAGGAGACCGCGTACAGGTGACCAGGTATGCACACAAAGTAATCTTGCCCTTCCTAACTTTCTACACTCTAGATCACCTCCAGTCTCCTGGCTGTACATTACTGGCGGTCTACGAACTGTCAGCTACACCCCTTTCCCTAAGCAACCGACTGTCACCTGGAGCTCGCATGGGGACACCCTGATAGTGTCTGTAGAAGCAAGGATAGTACAACCTGTGTGGGCTGAAAGGTGCACTTATATAGCCCCAGCAACAGGTGTCGGTAATTTAGAGCGCATCATGCCAGATCAGGGCTGGCGCATGCGCGACTGCGTCGAGCAGACCCATGTCGCAAAAGTGAGTCGATGCTGGCCTCTAGCGGCCAAAGGGTGACTCCTAATAAAAGGAAAGGAAATGACAGCCAACCGAAAGGAAAACTGGCTTTCAGGCTGAGCAGTTAGCATGAGCAGTTGGTGCCCCAATTATGTACTTTTCAGGGAGCACCTGTACAATACAACTCCATTAATGCATATAATGCCTTATACACTTTTTCTGGGGGTCTGGAACGGATTCATTCAATTTACATTACTCCTTATAACCGAGGTACTGCTGTGTATATTTACAGTCAGGTTGGGCAATTTAGAGCAATACATTTCCCTAGTGCATGTCTTTGGCCTGTGGGAAGAAACCGGAGTATCCAGACTGCTCCAGGACCAAACCCAGGACCTTCTTGCTGTGATGCGACAGTGCTACCCACCGAGCCACCACAGTTTCAAAGGTAAAAGCACAGGTTAAATCAACGCTTTTAAATTAGAGTTTTTCCAAGGCTCTGTTTCAGTCAAGGTTCTCTTTCAGTCAAGCTAAAGTCCAGCAAAACCCACAAAGCTTTTCATAACACTTTCAAATTTCACATTGCAGACCAGTTCCTGCTGTCCTCTACGTCTGACCCCGCCATTTTCCTCCATTAGTGGGCACAATCCAACCCAAACACGGCTGCTTCCGCTGGCCATGGAGCCGAATCCCGTTCTGCACTTTCCGACACATTCAGGTGGAAGCTGAGAGCGACCCAGAAAAAGCACCCTGTCCCTGTCCCCGTCTGCTCGAGTTTCATTCAACCAGTCTCCAGTTTAAGCCAACGACAACAGCCAGTCTCTTACTCATCTCCCCGAGCAGCACAACATCTGGCCAGCCCCCATGCTCTGAACCACATCTGGGCAGGCTCACACTAGCAGCTGAATGTGGATAAAGCAGGCGGTCAGGCAGAGTTCATCCGAGCCGCTGTACATAATTACAAAGCAATTAAGCTCGGAGAAAACCTCATTAACCGCACCTGTAACGCACTGACCCCCGGCTGGGCGGGGAAATTTCAGGGTCTGATCTCAGCAGGGACCTCTGGCCTCGTAGATCCGAGTCTGGCAGCTGTCAGATATTCTCACTGTGACCTTCAGCAGATCGGAGCAACGAGTGCTAAGCGTTTAGCCTCTGAGAAACCGCCGAGAGATAAAGCGAGGCTGGTCGTGTTCCCACTCCGGCAATATTTATTTTCAGACATTTTTAGTGCGTGTGTTGTGCTAAGCCAATTCAAAGGTCTTTGCAAACAAGCCACAAAATTTGGCCTTAAACATAAACTCAGAACTAATCTTCGCCCTTTAATTGCGTTCCTCTGCATCTACCGAACGTCAAATATTTATGAGCGCCCAGAGCCTGCAGGAGGCAGAGCGCCTTTTTCTATTAACGCTTCCTGCTTTGTTCCGACTTCAAAACAGCACAAAAAAAAACTGCTGCTTTAAGCATCAGGGTCAGGGTTATATAAGAATGCTGCTATATTTATCTTCTCTATTGTTGAGCGTCTGTATCTCGGCTGCTGACATCGCAAGCCACTTTAAAGCAGTCCGGAACAGGCTGGAGGTTCAAATGGAGTGGAGAACGTAGGATTTGGCGATTCGACAAAAATAACAGCACTCAGATCTACAGCTTCATTGTTTCACCATACTGAATCAAGTACTGAAAAACATTCTATATTGAATACAACGAGTTGCATCCTCCATTTAGACAGTCAGGGCTCACATTTGCTCCTTTTTAAAGGATTGGATTTTTTTCTCAAAAACATTAATGGAATTAGAAACTGTTTTTCATGTGGCAGCGTAACATATCTGTGATGTACAAAGCCCTGCTGGTGATATCAGTTCTTAATAAAATTGACATCCCTTCTTAATAAAGTTAAGGTGTGTCCATGATTTAAGATGTGCGAACGAAATATTAATAAATAGAAACAAGTTAATAAAGTGTGGGAACCAGATCATTAATAATAATAATGAGATAATCCTGTTCCCATACCTTAATTATCTTATTCCTACACCTTACTAAAGACCTTTTCACACCACGGATGCAATTTATGACGCCAACTCAGATGCGTTTTTTCTCCAAACAATCCCTGTCTGCTTCTGCTTTCTTTAATTTCTTCTCTTAATGTGTCAAGGAGATTTCGCCGTGTCTTCACATCGTCAACGTAAAAACACAAAGACTCAAGTGGAGATGAGCGCACAAAGCTCTAGTTTGATTTTGTGAGCATTTGCAGTTCAGAATGCACTTAGATAAATAATCAAACGGTTCCATCCAGTCCCTGTGAGCTTTATCACCATCATTCTCCAGCCTTTCAGTTCTACTCCACCAGATCTTTTCTTTAATATCCATGTTTTTAGAGGCAGCCTGTTGCCTGTTGCTCTTGTGCTCTGCTACTGGCAGGATGAGCTGTTCTGCCTGACAACCGAGCTCTGATTGGTCGGCCTGATTTTAACGCAACCGAACAACGCAAAAATTAGAACGGGCTCTAATACAAAATATATATATATATATATATATACACACACACATATATACACACACACACACACACACACACACACACACACACACACACACACACACACACACACACACACACACACACACACGCAGCGCCACAGTTAGTCAGCTTCGGACTCGGTGGGAAGGACGGCGTCAATATACGCGTTCTTTTTCAAAACTTGACATGCGCTTTTTTTGATTCCGTGTGAAAAGGCCTTCACTCGTTTCTACACATTAGAATCTCGGTCCTGCACCTTAAGGAGCGGTGGACATTTAATTAAGAGGGGATGTCACCAGCATGGCTCAGTGGTGATTTATGAATTTAAAAAGCTGGGTGAACATTCTCAAGTGTGGTGATTCCATAATTGTCGCCAGCTTGATATTCTTCGTACTGAGTAGTTCTGATCTTATCCTTCCCTTCCTTTGCCATTAAACTCGCAAACCTTACACTTTACCCTTTATCTGAACAACCTTCTTAGCTTCTGTGCTTTGGACTCTCCATCCCCTAACTGTCACAGTCTCACACTCTCCATTACTAAGCAGGTCCCGGTTTTTCCTTCTGTCTCTAATGCTGCCCTCTTGTCAATTAGTCTGAAAATGCAGCCATTGATGTCCATCTGCCATCCAAATATAAGACACGGTTTCAATATTTGTATCAAACAGTCACATCACTCCATCCTTGGAGAAAGCTTGTGGTGATTTAGTACATAGCAGAGCCATTTGAGAAACTTAGTCAATTCAGAGCACCATTGCTATTTTGTGATCATGTCTGCTCTGCCCGGTTAGTGGATCTATAACAACAGGCCATGAAAATCACTGGTCATCACTATTTTCAAAAGGCAAAGCCCTTCAGAGCCTGACGCAGTGCACTCTGCATGTACACGAGACTTTGTGCTTCACATTTTACATGCCAGAGATTACTGACAGATTGGCAGAATAATCCATTTCACAGGCACGCTCCCTCATCTCTCCTTAAACACATCATCAGTCCTGTAGCAGGCTGTAATCAATTTCAGCCCGGCTCTGTCAGAGGGTAGGTGTGGGTGGGGGGTGCTTGGGGTCAGCCACGCAGAACGGAGGTACCTGTATCTGAGTAATTTGGAGCACCAGCGGTGCTCTATGATGGCAACAAAGCACCGTGTGTACATTTTTTATACGAGCTTCAGTGACAGCGCATGCATACGCAAAGAGGACGTATGGAGAGTGAACAGTAAATATCTGGAAACCGGGAGCCAAATATAATTTCATGAAGAACCTGAAATTTCTTCCTGCATATGCAAACACTTCACTTCGTAATGCAGGGGTAACACTGTGGTACAACGGTCTTTAACTGGCACTCTGGCCAATTACCTGCATAGTGGGAGGAGCCTACCTCACTGTCAGGTCCATTGTCTACATGAGTCTGGCATCTATGGTTGCCACCCACCCGGTTTTCACCCAGACAGACTAAATGTCATTGATCTGTTTTTTGTAATATTCTCTAATTGTGGACACAAAGTTTCTCAGAGGCTACGTTGGGTTGCATACCTCTTGCTGAGAGATCGTTGACTTCAATTTGATGAATTACCCGCCATCTACGTCGTTCTGACCCAGCTGTTAGGAGGTGTTGGGATAGTTTGATCTACAGACAACATGAGCAGCTCCCATGGTTTTGTTATCCACCATCCAGACATAGCAGGCACCTTCACTACACACCCCTGTCTCTGCCCAGACCATTTCCAATCGCTTAGCAGAAGGTAATTTGTTGTCACAGTGCCCATTGTGTGTCCTGCCAATGACAGCCAGCCATCGTCGCCTTCATTTGCAGTGAAGCCATGAACGAGAAACCTGGACCACTCTGGACTGGGACAGTATCATCTTTACGAAGATACAGACAAAGATAATAGGGTGATGCTGAGAAACAACATGATGTTGCCATAAAGGAATGATCTGGAAAGCCCAAAGCTTAAAACAGAGGTGAGCACTTGCTGGAATTTCTCAAAGACAGGGCCTTCAAAAACTGTCAGTTGAATTCAAGAGCTCAGAAAACAAGACTCTTTCAAGAGGAACAATAAGCAGAAGGCTAATGTGTTCATGTCCAACCTACCAATATTTATCCAATCACCAGTTGCAGAAATTGATTCTTGACTACACCTGGACCCCACCTTTGCTACAAATAAAAGCTGATGAACAGTGTGAGAAAGGTGTTTCGTAAGTGTTTTAAAACATTTTTTGAAAGTATTCAAAAGATGATGCTCTGTGTGTTGTAACAAACTGTGTTAGTGAATACATACAGGACAATGCATTCAGAAGACAGAGACTGGCACTAGGCTGAAGCAGACTGAAAAATTGAAAAGATTTTCAAATGTAGCCTTGTGCCTCTACAAAAATAAGGTCCAGGTGATGCTTTTTTCTGTGGTCTTTTATGGGTGTTGAACAATACAAAAGTGTGGCAGGAAAAATATTGATGGCTTTCAGCTTTTGAAGATGGCAAAAACTGAACAACTTGATTTCTGATTAAATCCAAATTCACTTTTCACTCAAAGGGCAGCTGACTGATTGGGGTTCCGCAGCCAATCCCAGAGGTCACAAAGTATAGGCAGAGGTACACCCTGGACAGGGCACCGGTCCATTTCAGGGTTCTGTAACTGTGCCACTCAACCTCTGTGAGGTTCAAACCCAGGTATTCAGGAACTGCTCTTTCTAACTGCTGGTTCTCAGCTTTCCACTAACAGCCATTAGAGAAAACTAACAAAACAGGAGCTCTCCGATTATGGACAGATCCTGGAACAAACATGTTAATTGTAAAAAAAAACTAATATTTGGAACAGCTGAAGGAACTCATGAAAAAAATTCATGAAAACCTCAAAACAAGACTCAAATCACTATCCATATGCTTGCCAGTAGTCCAACTGCCATGACTACTATGCTTAATAGTAAATAATAAAAAGTATTTAGCCTAGTTGTATATTATCAAACCCTGCCGGTGGGACCACAAATCAGGAACCCAACCTGGAATTGTAATTCTCATTCGGGATTGAAGCTTCTAAGGAGCTGTAAATGTGAAAGGTCTGCTACGAGATCAAAGATCCCGCAAAGCACATCCCTCTCCGTTTGATCCACAGGCATCACTTTTCATATCAGAGCACAGAATCTCCAACGCTACAGCTTCCTCCAGGAACACAGAGGGAGCAAGAAAGAAACCGTCTCTATTCCCAGTGTTACACTCTCGTATCTGACAATCTCTCTGATCGGCTGGTCCGGATTCATCCATCATCCCAGGTGGCCCTGATTCAGTAGCTTGAGGCATCACTGACTGCTTGTGTAAATGGACAGAAGAGTTGCAGTGTGCAGAGAAAATGCCCAGAGAACCAGAACCAAGGAAACAAACAGGTTAGCTCTATCAGCACAGAATGTATTAGTGACCGGGGCATGCTGACTGCGTGGTTAAGGTATTCGTCTTACAGACCAGTCAATGTTTGGCATTTAAACATGATCTTTAACCCTTAACTGCCCGGATAGTATCCTGTCTCAGTTGTAAAGAGTGAGCGTTTACATGCATTTCATAATCCGATAACTGCAGAAAACCAGATTTTGTCAGTAATCCGATCAACGTGTTTACCTGCACTGGAGTAATCAGATAATGGGAAACCTCTGGGCTTACATCGGGTAATAATCGGATCTTACTTTGCAACTAGCTGATAATCTCACAATAAGACATGACCCAAACTTCAAAGTTAAATAGTACATAATCAAAACCGTCATTTTCTCTACCAATTAATTAAGCGGTTGCCAGATCCCATGATGAAGGTCTATGGAAACCATCTCTAATTCTCTAAGAATAAAAGCGGACCTGGCAACCGTGTTACGTTGCGTGCACTGCGAAAACCAATAGAAATCGTAGTTATGGGAATATATGGTAAAAATAGGCTAAAATCCAGCTCTCTTTATCAGATTTCTTAGTCTGATTTCTAGATCAGAGTATGCTGTATACATGACCACCTGAATAATCAGATAACTGCACAAATCTGACTATGATGATCCAAGCATGGTCTCACAATACAAGGCCATCCTGGGAGGTTACTAAATGCTAAAGGCTAGTGCCCCCATAATTGGTGGGACAGTGTTTAGGTCAGGTGACTGTAAAGAAAAATCCATGGCAGTCAGCACTCCTTGCTTGTATTTGGTCTTCAGTTAGTTGTTGCGAAGCTTTCAGGTGTGTTTTGGTCATGTACTGCAGCTCTGAACAAAGATCCAAACAGGCATGTCGATTCTTATATGCTGCCACTGTTGGGTCCTTGAGCAAGGCCCTTAACCCACAACTGCTTGGATTGCAAGACTGAATCAGCTCTGGATAAGGGCGTCTGCTAAATGATATAAATATAAAGCTAAACGATTTACTTCAGCTCTTCATGAGATTATGAAGTGCTGAAACAGATCTCATGATCTGAATTCCTCCCTCTGATGATTTTCACAGCCCGCTGTCATCCAGCAAGAGCCATTTCATTTTTAACAGCTGATATATAAATGTAATGAACCTCTTTGGAAGTGTAAAATGAAACTGACGCAAATCATAGCTAGATCATTAAGATGCTCATTTCCTCAAGCTTTGTTATCTAGAAATGCACATAAACCGTTAATCATTGTCCATAAAGCAGCAATGGGGTGTGCTTCTGAAATCCTACATGAAAGGAAACGCACAGGCTTCCTACCTGAACCGAGCGTATGCCCTGGCGCTCTGAATGAGGCAATAAATCATTTAATGCATTCCGCTATCCACCACAAGACAGGAAGCCAGGAGCAAAGGCAACCAAACAATGGAAAAACAATAGGAAGGTGGTTTAGGTAAAGCCATAATTTAGCATAAACAGACAGTGAGGTCATGTTCCTCTTGTTTATTGGTCACTGGTGCGTTTGGTCAGCACACCCTGAGGGAGGCCAGGGAGCTCTGAGCTGCACTAACGTTAGCCGTTAATCCTCTTAACAGGGAGCTGGAACGGCTGTGCCTTTAGCATCTGCTGCCTACAGCCAGGCCAGAGAGGGAGAGGGAGAGAGCTAGTGCACAGTGTCTCAGCTCAAGCAGAATGAAGAACGCAAAGGGCAAACTGAAGAGAGGAACATGGCAAAAAGTAGACTTTAAATGAAAAAATGTGACTTTATTAATGTCTTGCATGCTAAGCAACAATAGTTGGAGCAGGAGAGTGCCAGGGGAGACATGTGTGTATATAGAGTCCTACTTTTCACCCAAACACTTGGCTGTTTTGTCTTTAAAAACCTGAATGCATTTTTAAAAAATGAAAAGTCTAATCCTTGATTAGTTGCTGTCTCTTAGTAAATAAGATTCATGCACTGATTATCTTTAATATAAAAGGATTTATAAATATATAACCAGTGCTTCATTTGTACCTGATGAGGTGCCGGAGCTCGTACTAACAACAGTGTGGCCGACGATGCTAGTAAAAATGTCAGAAATGTAATTTAAATAACGGTGGATTTAAATAATGGTGGATATTGAAAGGGCAAAAGTATGAGACCACTAGTGAACTTTTCTCCAATACAGTATTTTCATCACAAATCCTAAACACAGTAAAACCATTTCAGGGAAAAGTTGAATCTTTGCCAAAAAAATACAGATATGCACCATTTCACTTCCATCAATGGCCGAGGCCTTAAAAATAAATAAATTATAACAGGAAATAAAAATCTGTCTTTTAATTCCCGAACGTTGCGGCCGTATACAGCTGGCCTGCTCAACAGCCAATTAATCCACGAGCAGAGGTGGGAGTTACAGTTTAAGAGCAGTCCATTATTCACTTGAAAGCTCACTACCTTAGCGATCGTGTCCTCGCTTGGACTAGAGACTGTTCTGACTCGGTTGATGTGTTTAGAGACTTTGTGTAAGTTATTGTGTGGCTATTTGTACCAAGCTGTAAATGGTGTTTGTATGTGCCTGTCCTATTGTAAGTAGTACTCCTTTGTTTGTCCCTCAACTACCTGCATATTCTCTCTAATCTATACAGTGGAGTGAAAAAGTGTTCGCTCCCTTGCTGATTTCCTTTTTTTTTGTATGTTTGTCACTCAAGTGTTTCGGAACATCAAACCAATTTCAATGTTAGTCAAAGAAAACAAGTAAACACAATCCAAACCTACAAAAAATTACATCTGGTGTAAAAGTAACACAGCATTTCAGAAAAAGAACATTATAGCAGCAGTAACGTATGGGGGTGGTAGTGTGATGGTCTGGGGCTGTTTTGCTGCTTCAGGACCTGTAAGACTTGCTGTGATAAATGGAACTATGAATTCTGCTGCTGTACGTTCCAGTGCCCCATAAATGCTCGACGGGGTTTAGGTCAGGGGTATAGCAAGTACTTTTTTGCTATAGTAACGTAAGATAGACACACAGTCCGATTTCTATGGATGAAAAGTCCGAAACTGATGGACTGCGACGCTGTACGCTGTGTAAAACTTCACATCAGAGCCTGTTCTAATTTCTGTGTTGTTTAGCTGGGTTAAAATCAGGCTGAACCAATCAGAGCTCGATCGCCGGGCAGAACTGCTCATTAAGAGCTTACAGGATGAGCAACAGGCTGCCTCTAAAAACATGGATATTAAAGAAAAGATCTGGTGGAATAGAACTGAAAGGCTGGAGAATGATGGTGATAAAGCTCACAGGGACTGGATAGAACCGTTTGATTATTTATCTAAGTGCATTCTGATCTGTTCATGATCCCAAAAACACAAACTAGGGCCTGCACTAAGCTCGTGTCTTTGTATTTTTAACGATATGAACAAGACACGGCGAAATCTCCTTGACACATTCAGAGAAGAGAAATTAAAGAAAGTCAAAGCGGACAGGGAGTTTACAGTGTTTAGACAAAAAGTCCGCATCGGACTCAGTGTGAAAGTCCCACTACATTACAAATCAGATTCGGTGTGAAAAGGCCTTTTCACTGATGACATTCATTTAAAAAAGCCTGCAAAACGTTAACAGCCAGCTAACAAATGTACCTGTACAAATCAGCTTCCACAGTAAGAGCAGCTTATCATATGCAGATGGCTTTCCCAACGAAACTGGATTCATTTCCCCAAAGCTTTGTAAACAACGCTGATTATAATACAGAGGACGGCGTTCAAATAAACTCACTGGACCATTTAACACCGTGTGTCTGGGTCTGACTCGGCTCTGCCTTCAAGCCTTTTCATACCATCTCGACAGGAAGGATGGTTTTAATAGATTCTTCCACAACTGTGGAAAACAGGACTCGGCTGCAGCATGTACAGTACTAGCTTCCAGACTTTTCATTCATACAGCTGCCAGACTTCCATATGCCACCCCAAGCCCCAAACGCCAGCTGCTTCAAACAGAAACCACAATCCATACAGTTGGCAGTACAACTGCAGAGTGTGGTTAGGATGATTAGCGTTACTCCCTGTTCAGTTCAGATGCTCACTGACAGAACGCTATCAGCGCTAACCACCGATTCTTACCAACAGCAAAGTATGCCATTACACATGCCAACGTTAGCGGGCAGCTTTCCACACATGAACGCTGCTCATAATGACACTCTGCGTTTGGAAATGATCAGAGCAGACTGATATTTAAAGGAGGAAGAACGTGCAAACAGCAGCCTGATGTTGAGGGAAATCTGTTATTAGCTCCGTGTGTTGCTGTGGTGTGTGGGAGGTGATATTTATAAAAAAAAAACACAAAGTTATTCTCAGACATGTCTCAGGCTGCCAGCGAAAACAGCCTGACAGTCTGCAAACGGTTTCCTTTTTAAGCTCCATCAATTAGCGTGTGCCAGCGCAGAGGAGACCAAGTGTGACGGAGTACAGTCAGTACCAAGCTGCCTCTGCTGCTCAAGTCCTCCGACTGAGACGAGAAGTCAAACTACAGCTCAACTGCATTAGAATAAGGATTTGGTTATTATCCAGCAGGTCAAGGGTTCAAACCCGGCTTAGGGCTGAACTCCTGCTAGTCGAGCAGACCCTCGCTCTGTTGAGCTCTGCGGGGACGTCCTGCTTCATGCCAGGCCTGAAGATTGGACCGTCTGGCCTAATAATACAAAGCCCACAGTCTAATTTGGCCAGGACAAATTACCACATTACAAACAACCCGTGGTGAATGTTTCAACGTCTACAGAGTCGAGATCTGTGTGGCCCAAAACAGGATCCTGATGAAAGGTCCAGCATCAAGCAGCATCAAGGGCCATCGATACGATATTGTAATATTTGTACACATCATCATGCTTCTGAGCAAGAAAGAAACAAACCTAAATCAAAGAAGGCAGGAAAGAGCGCCACAAACCAGACTTATTTTCCTCATAAGTGACAGATTTTAGTTTCTTTCACTTCAGTGGTACGGACAAAAAAACCCACAATAAATTAGATCTTCACAGCACTTTCATAAGGGGTACTGAAATCAGATACGCCCACATCTTAAAAGTGAGTTTTTTGTTTGTTTACATCTTTTTACGTTGGGAAAGTACTAAGAGAAATTTAAAAAGAACATATCAACATAATTTAAATACAACTGAAATAACCAGCATGGGCAATATTAGGTCGGTTAAAGGTTCTGAATGTCGGTTTTGATTCATTTTGATTCATTTTCCCAGCCCTACACTTAGCAGTTTCCGAGTTGTTTCTGTTCATTATCTGAGTGAACTCTTAGAGTTTTACAATCCAACTCGTCTACTTCGTTCGCAGGGTACAGGACTTCTTTTAGTTCCTAGAATTAAAAAAGTCACAGCAGGGGGAAAGGCTTTCTCATACATGGCCCCCCAACTATGGAATAAACTTCCCACTTTCGTTCGAGACTCAGACACTCTCCAAAATTTTAAGTCTAGGCTAAAGACATACCTATTTGCTCAGTCTTTTGACTAGATTTAGACCAGGATGCATGGCTTGGGTCACTGGGGCCGAAGTCTGGAGTCATGTCTGGCCTGCCTGCCTTGTCCGTTAACCGGGAGTGTCGGGTGGGCGGTCTGGCTGAACTGGGCTTCGGTCCTCTTGATCTTGACTCGTGCATCCTTGCCTTAGACCAAGGGCAGAGCTGGGGGTTCATAGTCAAAGAGTCTTATGGTGATCAGAGACGTTGGGTTGCTGTCTTCTGCCTCCTGTGAGGTTTCCGATGTCTCATGTGATCCTCTTGGCTGTGTTACCTTCCAGCTTCTCCTCTTTACTAGCTATGCTGCTATAGCTAATGCTGCCGGGGTCTCATGCTCAACACATGGCATCAGTGATTGTTAATAGACACTGTGATCTTAATCAATAAACTAATTACTTTTTCTGTTTTCTCTCCAAGCTGTGTTCCGGTAGCAGTTTCCAGCCCCACACATGATGTTCATGCTGCCGGGGTCTCATGCTACACATGGCATCAGTGACTGACATGGCATCAGTGATTGCCCACCATACCCTGGCCACACCAGAGGGCAGTAACTCTCTCCCTCCTCCAGTTATCTGGGGACGACATACCGCCAAGGACTTTCCTGCATAGACTCAAGATCCTGGAGTAACTCTGTGCATCGGACTACTTAATGCCAATGTGCACATTTTACATTTTATTTGAACTATGACTTATTAGTTTAAATAAATTAGTTTCATTGTTAGATTTATCATCTACGCCACCCAAGGAGGTTGGGTCCCTTTTTGAGTCTTGGTCCTCCCAAGGTTTCTTCCTCATAACACTTAGGGAGTTTTTCCTTGCCACTGTCGCCCTAGGCTTGCTCAGTTTGGGACTGGACGTAGATATTAGATAATCTAAAATTGTAAAGTAGCTTTGAGACAATGCTCCATTGTAAAAAGCGCTATATAAATAAATCTGACTTGACATGACAGCTCTGAGTGGGGCTTGAGGGAGTCATATCGTGTTTTGGCGAGAAAGGATGCTCCGCTATTATTTACAATACATCAGTTAAGGTACTGGACTACATTCCAGGGTTCAAGCTGTTAATGTACAATTCCTTGGACTGTACCTTGCAAGACTCCACCAGCCATAAGTCACTCTGGATAAAAGCATCTTCCAAATAATTCATTGTAATGAGAAGGTCACAAATTCAAATCCAGGCTGCTACTGTTTTTGACCTTGAGCCCAGCTCAAATGTAAATTTCTCTGGATAAGGTTTTCTAAATTTTTACCTTCATAAATCTGCTGTAATTTTACTGCTCACAGGCAACACTCCCAGTACGCAGAGAAAAAGGGCAAGGATTCTCGTATGTTTGGTAAAAAACAGAAGACACAGTGATACAGTATTTGTTTTACCAGTTGGGAGCCATTTTATATAAAGTCTTTCAGTGATAAAGTCAATGAAATGTTAAGACCCTTGGAGCAGCGTACAAAATGCCTCATGGTAAACAGACGTCCTTTGCCAAATGGAAGCGCGTCACCATGCATCAAGTCGTACAAATATGCGCTAATAAGATCCAGCTGATGGAGTCTGACAGGGAAATGCATTCCTCAGCTTCCTCACTGTATTTCCATCTGCTCGTGGTTTTTCATCTTTGTTTGCTTTTCACTCGGCACAAAAGCTCAGTTCAATGAAAAGGCACTTACATAGGAGGAGATATTGTTTGGAGTAATCATGGCAAAAATGAGCGCAATTTAGGTTCCCTAAGCTGGCTTGCCCATTTGGGATTAGGCCTGACGACCGCAGGGACGAAAACATTCTTTTATTAAAATGATTTGATATGCTTGGCCTTGCGATCCCGCTGATCTGCACTGTTTAAACTGGCATTTAAACTGGTGTTACAAGAAAAGCCCAATTATCTGGATCCTGTTTGTCTCGAGCTTTCTATGCGAGAGCCCAACTGGGTGTCTTGTTGTTCTTTTGCCAATTATCGGGCCAAAAACGACGAGGGGAAAAAGTGAGAGTGTGTTGGACTTGGAGATGTTTAGCAACATGCATTTAAACTGAATCGGTTTGAAAACTGTGGAGACCCTAGTGACTCAGAGGGGATTCCATCATATTCCGGTCCACAGCTAGCTGTGTAGAACTGGATCCATATCACCTTATACAATCTTGCAGTCCAAGGAATTGTGGGTTAAGGACCCAACAGTGGCAGCTTGGCAACTTCTGGTCCACAGTCCAGTCCCTTAACCGCTACACCACAGTCCTACAACTATGTACTCAGCTAGCCAAGGACCTTAGGAACTTAATCCTCGTCTGGTCCAGAGAAGGACGGGTTCCACATTTAAATCTTGTTCCTTTCCAGGTTTCTGTTTAAATAACTCATTGCCACTGTCACGTCTGGCTGTTCACCTGGGCTCTAGATTCAGCTTTGCCTATTGTTAAAAATATTACATAAATACAAGTGGACTGTACTGAACCGAACACGTATTGGTGCAACCATGACGTGATATCATGATGTTTATTTGAACAAGCACTGGTGCCTCAAAACCGTACTCCACCCAACTTGAAACAGCATTTCTTCCTATCTGAAATGCTACAGCTGAACCAATCAAACAATAATTAACAAGAGAAAAACAATCAGAGTTCTAACGGGCTACGCCTGGAAGTGGACGCAAGTACGGAAGATGGCTACAGATGGTTAGAGAGATAAAAACATTCCAAGCATCATGATTGATCAAATCACGAGTTCTGCAAAACGTTTTTACACTCATGAAGTCTCCAAATCTACTAGATAGTACGATTCAAAAATTTTGGCAGAGGCGTGTCGGAAGACAAGTTTTCCTTCATGTAGCCACTTATGCAAGTGCCTCAAGTTTGCTAGATGCTACTAGGACTTTAACTGGGGTCAGAGTACAAGGTCATATGAGATAAAGATAAGCTTTAAGGCAACAAACACTTATGGTGAGTCAGGACCTAAGAATCAGGATGATTATAGTCAAAGTTGTACAATAGAGCATTGTCTCAAAGCAGCTTTACAATTTTATATTATCTGCTATTATCTAAGGCCAATCTCAAACTGAGCAAGCCTAGGAGACCGTGGCCAGGAAAATCTCCCTAAATGTTCTAAGGAAGAAACCTTGGGAAACTCAAAAAGGGACCCAAACTGCTTAGATGTTTTATGTAGGAATTAAACTAAGTGATCTAATGAATACGTTTACAGTAATAGTCTAAATAAAAAGAATCTAAATGAATATGAACATGGGGAACATATTTAAATGTAATATTTAAAATAAAGTACTGTATAATAATAGGTAGACTAACAGTAATAGTTTTAGAGTAAATGTAATATTCTGAAGAGTATAACAAAAGAGACTAAGATAATTGTGAAAAGAAATAAAATATTTAATAAAATAACGTAAAAATATGCTGATCGGCACTATTTATTCCACAGAGTCACTGTAGGATATACAGATATCAATTCCCCCCTGTTATGTGTGGTAGAGCATCTGGAATTTTGTGGCTATATTTCCTCCAAAGGCCCTGGAATCCTTGTTAAGATACATGGCTTCATTAAGGACCAAGACACTCCAATGAAAATGCATTTGAATCTAATGGTGGGCAATATGACGATATTTTATCGTATCGTGAAAAATGATCGTGCTTTTCTGAGCATATCCAGGATATCGTCAGTGCCTAAAGAACACCGACCAATAGCAAGTTTCATTATACAAAGTCTAATTAGTTCTGTGCAACACATTTTGAATATAAATCACTTTAGATTTTAAATTGATTTTTAAGAATCTGTCGCTACTGATGCCTTTTGTCTGCAATTACATGCATGGTGATAAATATCGTCTATCATGAAAATGTCTTTAAATATTGTGATATAATATTGTGATTGTGATTTTTACCACATCTCTCACCCCTAATTGCATCTGGCAAGAAGATCAGCAGAACAAAAATCCAAAACATAAGGAAAGCCACAAGAATGGCTCTATGACAACAGAATCAATTTCATAACTTGGCAGTCCGAGTCACCTGAAGTAAGCCCCATTGAAAAAGGAATGACGTGTGGACCATCTCTGTTTGTTTATATTTTCATGGAGCATTATAGGAGAAGACTTGATGGACTGATGCTTGATCTGCATCATGAGTCAAAGCCTGGAATGCCTTAGCAGTGCCCCCGGTCTCCATAAGAAGCCAGTAAAAAAGAGTACATATCCTGTATGGGGTGGAAAGTTGGAATTCCAAGTTAATTGGTTCTAAAAGGCAGTTTGTATTCAGATTTATTCGAAGTCGGAATCCAGTTCATTTCAGACACACCCCTCATACATGTACTGGTTCTACCGATGTTCGAAGTCAGAACTTTTGTTCTAATGTGGGCCACTGTCGGAAGGTCCCTGTATTTCTTGTGAGGGACAAAGCAGGTTAAAGCTCTCAGACTGATATTAAACTAAGCTTACAAAAGGTCACATACATTAAACTGAATATTAACTTCCCTCTTTTCTTCACCTCACAACAGAAGGTCCATGCCAGAATCAAATGATGTCATTAATCTTAATTAATAACACCGTCCGCTAAATCAGTTTTCAAACACACGTAGACCTATTACACATCAGAAAGAGATCTAACCAAGTGAGTAAACACACAGCACATATGCTTATTAACAAAGCACAAATCTCCACCATCTCTGCTCCATCATGATCCAAACCTCAGCTCAGCAATGCGAGCGAACAGAAAACAAAAGAAGCCGGTGGTGGCTGTGTGTTTCACCTGAGCCTGAAAATCCCAAATGCGCCTAGCTTAAATCCCCATCTGTTCCATCCCACGTCGAGCAGCGATGCCAAGCTCGAGAGCTACCCACTCCATCACAAAAAGAGACTGCATAACTCTCCTTATAAGCATACACCAGATCCTGGTTCTGCCAAGCATCCAGCAGTTCATTGCTCGTTACATATAGATGGCATTGAAAAAATATCAAACATCTGAATCTGTAGCTAAAAACAACCACAAACAAATACAGACGATCAAATTGTGTACTGTGATTAATGCTGTACCCTGTTATTCAAAGTTTTACTATTCATTTAGTTATCTAGAGTGACTTGCCATTGAAGTGGGCAGTTTATCTTTAAGGCTTTGGTCAAATGCCCGAGCACGGCAGCTTTGCAGAGCTGGGATTTAAACACACAAAATTCCAACAACTAGCCCATCGCTAAGCCCCCACTGATCTATGCTACAAGTATAGGCATTTTCAATACAATATCCTGCTATTTAAACGACAGTCTCCTGCAAGAAGACCAGTAGCGACAGCGAAGCATTGAAGCTAAAGGCTCAGACAACGTTTGAAGGAAAAGCAAGTGGTAGAGCAACATTATGAACTCAGTAACACTCCAGTCGAGAGAGACGGGTTCAGGGCAATGATTAAAACACTTCATTCAAGCTATATCTTACCGGGGCGATCTTCCAGCCAAAAAAAGCATATCTATTGTTGAAGTTGTTTTAATAAGTTAGTTTGCACAATAAAACCGCTTACATGCCACAACTGTTTCATGCATACTCATACTAGGGCTGCAACTAACGATTATTTTAACAATCGATTAATCGGTCGATTATTTTTTCGATTAATCGATGAATCGGGTTAAATAATAAAGAAAAATAAGTGCATCTCTGATGCAAACACTACATACAACTCATTCACGCTTTTTCTTTAGGAACTTTGCATTGCAAGCCAAAAATGTTAGCATGTCAGCATGCTCCTGGCTAAAGCTGGCTCTCTTTTTAGAGACTATATTTCCTGCCGCAGAAAATAGACGCTCAGACAGTGTTGAAGTAGGAATGCATAAATAGGAGTTGGCTAGCCTGCCCAATATAGGATATCTGTCTCTGTTAATGACATCACTGTCATTATCCAGCTAACCAGCATCACCCCTGCTATTCCAGTTTGCATAGTGTGAGGGCGCCGTTACGTTTCCTCACTTCAAAACGGAACAAACTCGGGATATTGTTGTGACTTGCACTGTTGCTGAGCTCCCTTCATCCTCATCACTGACTGCAACATGTTTTTGTTTCGTTTCGAGGGCTGTATCAGCACCGGTCAGATCACTTTTGCAAAGCTTGCATGTCACACATGTTCCTACACTTTTGAGGACTTAAGCCGAACTTTCTTCTCTGCATCGGTCATAATTTATTTAATTCTTAACGCTAACTTATTTTGAAGATTCCGCGTCGGCTCCGCCTCGCTCTGTTCAATCGCTCGTATTTTTTTTTCCAGCGTGAAGTGCCGCAAGTAACGCAAGCGGATATGATAAGGCGGGGGACACATAAATCATGTGACACAACGAATCGATAATGAAATTCGTTGTCGACACTTTTAATAATCGATTATTATGGATTTTATCGATTCGTTGTTGCAGCCCTAACTCATACTTTCATATATTGTGTAATTTTGAGCGATGCAAACCCTACAGTAATCAAAGCCCTCAATATATACATGCTGACTTATTTTTAACTTTCTTTGAACAGAATACGTTACAAACCTATATAAAAGCCTAGTCAGGTGTAGGGTAACGGCATTTTCTCGGCTCTTTCTGCAAGCCGGGGTTTGTCGAGTCGAAATTTTAGCAGACAAAAATTCCTGGATGATTTGTAGACAGAGACATGATGTTCTGGTCTGCAAGTATTAACACAGGCTTTATATTTTCACAGAAACACTGAAAGGCAGTGAGGAAATGTGTTTTTCTTCTCCGACGAAAGGGGCAATTAAGTGTGAGGATACTGTCTTGATGAGAAAACATCAAGGTCTATAAAAACGAAATGAAGACTTCAGTAAAAGTTTATACATGTGTGTGGTACATCCTTGGCACGCACGGGCACAGCTGTGAGAGACACGTGCAAGCAACTTCAACAATCCCTGTTTGCTAATACAGTCTGTGTTAAAGCAGGATCTGTTAAGTACTTTTATTAACGCACTAATCAATGAACCAAGACTTACATCAGGTAAGAGGGTCAGCAGACAAAACACAAGGCACAGAAGTAGATATGACCTACCGTATTTTTCGGACCATAAGGCGCACTTAAAATCTTTTAACTTTCTCAAAAATCGACAGTGCGCCTTTAAATGCGGTGCGTCTAATGTATGAATTAATTCTGGTTGTGCTTTCTGACCTAGAACCGATTGTAGATGGTACACGGCGCTCATAAATCTGTCAAAATGTTTTAGCACGGTCTTGGTAAATTACGAAGCTTACAGCCACCGTAATGCGCAGCATTGTGGAGTAATACGGTATGTGCTTCAGCATTAGGGTACGTGCATTCATTCATTTGTTTTTGAAGCAGATTTAAAACTCAATGCTATCAGTCACGCAGTACAACATGGTCATAGAGCAGCTGTGAGAGAATTCAACATTAACGAATCAATGGTACGGAAGTGGAGGAAGCAAGAAGACGCCCTGTGCCAGGTAAAGACCAAACTGAGCTTCCGACGGAACTTAAGAGTTTTGTTTCATTTCATGCGTCTTATAATCCGGTGTGCTTTATGGTCCGAAAAATACAGTAACTACAAAGAGGAATGGGTGCAGTCCAATCACCACCAACTCTTCCACTAAACAAACATACAGAAAAAACATGTCATTTCATCCTTCATTTGATCTATTTGATCTATAATGTAGATATGGCAAAATCATCATATATCATACACCGCCCGACCAAAAAAAAAAAAAAAAAAAAAGGTCACCACCTGGATTTAACTAAGCAAATAGTTAATAAAAAATAAGTAATTGGATAATTACTGCATTGCTGATATATTTCAGCTGGCAACAAGTTATTTAACCCTAACTGATGCAGTGAGTAAACAACCACGTCGAAAGACACATCCTGTGGTCATGGAAAAGATGTTCATCTGTTTCAGAAGGGTCAGATAGTGAAAGGGTGGGTCAGGGAGCATGAGCCATCATTATCACACATGGATTGGCCACCACAGAGCCCAGAGCTGAACCCCATTGAGAATCTTTGGGATGTGCTGGAGAAGACTTTGCGCAGTGGAACAAATCTCCCATCAATCCAAGATGTTGGGGGAAAATTAATGCAACTCTGGCCAGAAATAAATGTTGTGACATTGCAGGAGCTTTGGAAACGATGCCACAGCGATTGCGTGCCATAATCAAAGCTAAAGGTGGTCCAGCGAAATATTACTGTCTGTGATCTTTTTTTTTTGGCCATGCCGTGCATAATTTTTAACCTTAGATCATAATCCATGATATGAATCTTTTCTTACACGTTAATTTTTAAGACCATTTGCAACTGAAACCCAACGACCAACCTAATTTCTCTACTGATAAAATCCACGACAGAGTAGAAATAACACTGAAAGAACATGAAACCATTTCAAAATGTACAATTCATTCATTCATTCCGTTTCTTATCGGCTTAATCCTTTACAGGGTCATGGGCGAGAATCAACTATTTACAGAAGTTGTTTCTGTTGCACATCAGTTCCATGTCCAGGTAAAATGTCACAGCAACCGTGATCAATCAAGTGCCTTTATTACCCACGTGCAGTTCTTATGCTATCTGGCTTT
Organism: Ancistrus triradiatus; assembly: GCA_025084515.1. Taxonomy (NCBI): domain Eukaryota; kingdom Metazoa; phylum Chordata; class Actinopteri; order Siluriformes; family Loricariidae; genus Ancistrus; species Ancistrus triradiatus. The sequence goes on along the minus strand of JAJAGP010000774.1, from coordinate 94,792 downwards.
CAGCATACTCTTTAGGGGGCTTTCTTTCAGAGAACTGAACTGATTGCTTGATTTTTTTGTTTGTTTGTTTTTCTCTGCTGTTTGAAATTCAGAGTCCCATATAACCGATGATTGCTATGCTGCCAAATAAAGGTGAAAAACACAAGTTAAGACCAGCAAACGGACTACGGTCTGGTTGTTAAAACACCTTGGGATGCCATATCAGAGTTTTCAGTGCAAGTAGTAAAGTGTGTTTAGTAAGACAGCTCTCTCAGTCTCTCTGCTAATGCAGATCATAGATAAATTGAAATAATTTATGACCTAAAACATCAACCTATTCCTGCTATAACGCATCTCCTACATTTCTCCGGATATCTTTGCATAAACAATGAACCCCTAGTCTATTCAGTCATGTTGATGCTTTCGCTGCTCAGACAAACATTAAGGTCACTGGTCTGGATATCTCCATTTGTTTGTTAATTCACACTCCAACTGAGAGCAACCACTTTAACCTAGTGCATGACTCTGGCATGTGGGAGGAAGCTGGAGTACCTGGAATAAACCTGGGGATAACTGTAGCAACCACTTTCCAGTTACACCGTGTTGGCATTTTATGGTATAATTTACACTCACAATCTCCTGATTAGTCGTCCAGACTCTCAAAAGCTTTCTTAAATAAAAAAACTTGCAAAGGTTCTTTCAACAAACACTAAGAAGGTCATAAGAATGTAAGATGCTCTTAAGGAAATCATCTTTGTTTTCTTACATAGGCTATATTGTATTTTACAGCTTACAATATATGCTGCAAGGCACATTCTGAATTTGTATTTCGTTATTTCTGTTATTTAGTTGAATCCGCTCAGAGGGCAGAACAATGGAGCAAAAACATCAAACCAAACGCAAACAAGAAACAGGAGATGGTGGAAAATACGATAATTGTGAAGTGATGGCAATAAGCAAAAGACCAGCCTTGGCAAAAAGTACATTTAGATGCTGAACTTGTCAGCTCTTACAGTCAAGAGTGAGTCTATCGTAAGGTTAAGAAAATATTTAAGAACAAAATGTTGTCAGGAATACTACTTGTTCTTAGAATTGTTCTTAAGAAAAGAGTTAGGAAACAATAAGCTCATTCTTAAGACGTTACTTGAAGAATAACACATTTTTAAGAACAAGTGGTATTCTTAAACATTTTGTTCTTAAATGTATTTTAATCTTACGATAGCCTGACAGCCTTAGGGATGGGCGATGTGGTAAAAATATTTCACAATATTAAAGACATTTTCACGATGTGCGATATTTATCACGATACAGACAAAATGGTTCAATAGCAAAAAAGATTCTTAAATACTACTACTCAAATATTATCCCATGCTTTATATTCAAAATGTGCTGCACTTGATCTAATTAATCAGGATTAATTACACTGTTTATAATGAAACATGCCGTCGGTCAGTGTTCTTATGCTCAGAAAAGCAAAATCTATCATGGTACGATAAAATAGTCATATCCACCCTTAGCTTGAATGAAGTTATGAAAGAATGAGGAATAAAGTAAGGAAAAAAACGCACAATTAAAACGACTTTCTTTCTTAAGACACTGAATCCGGTCTCAGTCCTACACATTCAACAGAAGCTTTAATCTAAAGTGACCTACAACTGAAACAGGATCCAATCCAGGCAGTTCAGGGTTAAGCTTAAGGACCCGAGAGTGACAGCTCAACCTTCTGTTGTCCTTTACATAACCGCCGTGTCCCCGGTAAAGCAGCACTGCAGAGCCTGCGCAAGCATACCGGAACCTAATAAGCTCTTATAGTTTATATAACCTAATTACATAACGATCACAAACCCACTGCAGTACCAGCATGCATGCTTACACTCAACCAGGGCTGAGACTCAAATTAAAACCTCCAACAGGTTAAACAGTGGTTTATGAATTTTAGGAAGACTGTAATGAATGCTTGCAATAGCAGCTAGTATTATCCTATGAATTATCCACCCTCTGTTGTTACTTCCTAAAATATGCCTCATATCACCCAACCTAGCTACAAAGAAAATCTATATTTGGGAAGTAACCAGAGATCATGTGGAACTGTAAAACGTTTCTATAACTAACAGTAGAACTGTATCAGGAAGATTTCATGAGATTGGAAGTGGTCGTGGTGTGAATGAGGTTGGCAGAGATCCTCGTGCAGCAGATTCAGATTGGCGAGTGCTTCATGCTCAGTAATGCATTGTGCCTTAAAGCAATCCCTCATTGAACATATTACAAGGCTTCAGTAAGAACACACCCCAATGGAGATGCATGATCATTTCCAAATGACAGGGCGATCTACCAATACAATGACACCCGCAAAACCAATACAGAGTCTTTTGTAACGTACACTGACATTTAAAGAATCTGGCTCTGGTGAGAATGACGTTGGCAGAGGTCCATTAGGAGCAGATTTATCCTAGGTTCTTGCTGAGCAAGGCATTCTGGGTAATACCCGGGCGTCTGGCTACATCACCTTTTTTGACAGGAGCAGGTGGATGCGCTCACTACATGCTGACTCGCAAAGCAAACTGAAGACTTTGTTAATGATTACAAAAATATACACATAAATAGATACAAAAGTCTTAGGCCACCATTAGGTTAGATATACCACTGTTTTAGCACAGGACAAAACAGGAAATTTGTAAGCAGTATGAAAAACTGATGAAAAAATACCAGAAAACCAGCTTCTCTAGGTTACAGTGGGGGATTATTTAGCGTGAACTCCTCTTACACTTTAGCAGCATCTGGGAGCTTCTTCGGGATGCCAAGTCAACCCTTCTACATCTGAAGACGCTTGATCAGGAATGATCTTTATGGAAGGATAACAGGGTGAAAAAGCCAAGATATTCTAAAGCTCACAAAGATTGGAACGGAGATCAGAGGAAAAGATTATTGTGGAGTGACATTACAATTGTTGGCAATGTTATACATCGTCAGTATACCATTGCTAACACAACAAATCTAAATGGTGTCCTAAGACTTTTGCACAGTACTGTATATGCATGATTATATTAAACTGAAGATTATATGGCACCAAAATTGTTACTTTCTAGATGACACGAGAACCTTCAGTGACCGCATTTATACTTTATTAAATAACACCCAGAGACTCTCCTATATTCTCCATTTAATTTTGATCCATTTTATTTAGATTTTCTATTTAATTTATTACATTATTGCTTTTATTTTATTCTATGGCATTTATTACATTCTCCACTTTATTCTATTCAGTTTTACTTCTTGTATTTTCTTTATTCCACTTAGCTTCTGTATATCCATTTTATTTATAGTTCTACATTTAATTAAATCCTTAAATATTGCCCAAAGAGCTTAGATCCCTTTCTAAAACAATGCTGTATTGTAAAATGAGGATGAACAGACATCTCTCTTCTGAGTCAGGTCACTGTTGGCATTCCGATTATTCTCGAAAGGCGTTTGGTGGAGTTACAATCACGTCTTTGTAAAAAGTCAACACAAGTTCTCCACCAAAGATGGCAATCCACTTCCTTATGGTTTTTGTCTTAGGAGGGCAGGGCAGCAAGTGGATGAAGTGACACTGAAATACTGAGAGTCACCGAGGTACTCAGTACATCCCATTGCACTGGCACTGTCTGAGATTTTAGGCCTGTATGCTTCATATTACGAACCTCACAGCAGTGAGTGTGTAAAATACCAGATATAGTACAAGGGGTGTCTACATACTTTTGGCCAAATAGTGTCTGCACAGTAGGGGAAAAAGAATGGTACACTGCAGAAGCTGCTCTCCTGACCTTTTCCTCTGGAAATAGAGCAGCACCGTCAGCACTCCACTGTGTTACGCTGGCTGTAATGCGGCAGAAGAGAACAGAATCCAACTGTTTCTCTACCTGCAACATCCTGCTGTTTCTGCTGCCTCATACTCAGCAGATCTAACCGGACCACGAGTCCCAGTGTACGTATGAAGGGTGGCTATGATCCTGAATCAGTATCTAATTGAATCTCGTCAGTTTTTGCTCATTTTTGTAGTCGATCAATAATGATATAAATTTACAAGTGCATACTATGCACACATTAAATGAATAGGTATCTTAAATAGACTTTTACATAAACTCCGGCATATGGCCCCAGATGCTTTTGAACAGAGCTGTATGGGGAATGATATTTGTAATCATCACTTATAAAATCAATAGTAAGAAAGGATGTCCATATTGATTTTTGCAGAAGGAAGGGAGAAAAAAAAACACTAACTATAGGTAACAGCAATAATCGGAAATAACACTCTACAAATAAAATATGGAGGACTAGAACTATATGTATGATGAGACAACATTAGAACATCATTTCCAGGCTTGTGTGCACTACAGTTAAAACTCACAGTTTACTGGAGAATCCATCGTTTAACTTTGTAAAATTGCAAATCCTTCCATAAAATTAACCCAACGTCTGGGGTGGAAATCATGGGACAGTGTCCACACATTACTGGGAAAAACAGAGTTGCCCCCCTCAATAATCCACTTGTTAAAAACATAATTATATGATTATTGAATAATGTTATAGCATTATGCCACTGAATTGAACTAGTCTATTATTAGACCAGAAATTAAAATCGTTTTAAGTTGTGTAAAGGTTTACAACCCCCCCATGCCTCACAATGGGTTTGGTCACTGCCTACCATCAAACCTGACCACAAACTTTATTTAATACTTGTTAAATTTAAGAAATTATCTATCAATTAATTGTCCATTCCATAGCTGTTTGTAAAGACTATGACCAAAACAAATATTACGTGTCCCGAAATATTCTAAAGAATAAGGTTTGATTTATGTGGTTATTTATTTGCAAGTGTTTTCTTCTGGCTTTCATAAATGCTCAAAAAGTTTAAAAGTCAAAATATGTTCTTGTGTGAATGTAGAAACATAATGAGATTAGACCAGTAACAAATATTTAATGACTACAACGCAAGTTCATATGAAGCCATCACAGACATTCTCAGTTAAGATTTGTGATGGGATCACATGCTTATTGTAATAAGGAAAAACTGCACCCATAATATAGTCTGCCTCTGAAGGCCATCATGGCTATGTTGAACATACTAAAATCTGTAGTCTAAATATATGGAACTGCAAATATGATAACATACATACATTACATACATTATATATATTATATATATATATATTATATAATATATATAGATATATTATATATATAGATATATATATAGTTACATTAATACAACAGCACTTCGTAGCACGCGTTTGGCATCCCCCTCAAGAATTGCTTAAAGAATTTTACCATTGTTGCAGTACTGAAAGGAAATTTACACCCTTGCTAATTCCTATAATCCAAATGTCCTGCCTACTAAAGCAGGTCTGGGTCTACTTATTGATACAGCGCTCCATTTGATATGCAGCTATTAAAGCCTAGTCTGAGAGGTTTTCGGAAATCAATATGAATTCACGTTCACATATTGCAAACACCTTTCTCCACAGTGACTTACAACTGAGCTAAGCAGTTGAACGTTGAGAGTCTTGCTCAAAAGCTCAGAGGTAGCCCGGCTAAGTTGGAATTTGTACTCTCAATTCTGCCGTCTAGTAGGCCAGTGCCTTCATTAGAGTGTTATAGAGAGTCATCCCTAATTCATCCGGAATACTGCCACGAGCACAACATTCAATAATCTGCAGGAGAACTGATGACATTCAACCCAGCCAGGGCTTCATTGCAGCAGGAACAACCAACACTGTCCACACAAGGACACAGATGTGTGTAGAACTGTAGGTCATTTTACTACTGTGGGCATGAGAATTAGGTCTGTGTGTGCTTTCTATACAGCCTGCCCTGCAGCACTGATCAATAGGAATGACATGGGGATGCAGCTACAGCGACCGAGTGCTGCTACAGAAAACTCCCGACAAATCCAACTCTCACTGTAACTCAAACATGGTATTATCACTCCATCACAACTGTTTTAGTCACATATTTAGTAACGTTTTGTGTTTTTACAGGGGTCAAGTTGCAGCTATCAATGGAAAACCTTTTTTTTTAAATTATAGAGGAAGTGCGTTTCATATCCAGCTCAACGTCCAAAGCACACAATCTGGAGATAAACCTACCTCAGGAAACGCAGTCGCTTTCAACGGATGACTCAAAATGTGTCCCGAAACAGACAGCCTGCAATAAAAAAGCAAGAGAATGACCTTTATAAACGTGTCCCGAGCAGCTATAAATCTCCTCTACTGTCAAACGCATTAAAATGAAACTCTGACGGACAGAAGGGGCTGACACACGCCATCCTCGTCCCTGTGAAGTCCAACAATGGAAGGTTAAAAGTCTGACAGCAGTGAGATATTAGCATTACTGTCAAATGCCAAAGTCTTATTCATGTTAAAGTAATGCTTTAGCGATTTTTTTTCCAAACTTATCTCCATCTATGACATCTGTATCAGACGTGGAATGGGAAATGAACTGACATGTTTCTTTGTACTACAATCCTTAACTACAGGCAGTTTAAGAAGTCTGTCAAAGTAGGTTCAAAACATCTCATCAAATTTGAAACTACAGTGTAACCATGTACGTTTTGGAGTCTGACCAATCCTGCTTTGTGTGTTATGTTGTACTGGCCAAACAGTAAAAAAGTACGTAGGTTTTTGGCACCCTGTTGCCTAGTAACGGTGTTAAAAAGTCATGCCACCATTAAATTAGTTGTTTTAGAAATGGTATACTGACCATATGTAATTATTTCTGTCTCATTATTACAATACACCAGAAAATGCTGGGAATTCGCCCTTTACACTTGCGCAATAGCAGCGTTTGGATTAACTAACCTTACTGGTCATGTGCTCACGTTTGGACTAAAGACTTCTGACTCGGTTGATGTATTTAGAGACTCTTTCGTGTAAGTTATTTGTTTAGTTGTACCAAGCTGTAAATGGTATTCGTAAGTGTATGTGACTATCCCATTGTAAGTAGTACTCCTTAGCAGTATTCCTTTGTAGTACCCCCCCCACCCCCGTGGTGCTTGAAAGTTTGTGAACCCTTTAGAATTTTCTATATTTCTGCATAAATATGACCTAAAACATCATCAGATTTTCACACAAGTCCTAAAAGTAGATAAAGAGAACCCAGTTAAACAAATGAGACAAAAATATTATACTTGGTCATTTATTTATTGAGGAAAATTATCCAATATTACATATTAGTGAGTGGCAAAAGTAATTGTGAACATCTGCATAGCAGGTAATTTGAAATCAGAGTCAAGAGTTTTCAATCAATCAGAGTGTGAGGGGGCACCCTGTTTTATTTGAAAGAACAGGGATCTTTCAAAACTTGGTATTCAAAAAACAATGGTTGTGGAAAAGTGTATCATGGCATGAAACAACCAGGATTTCTGAGGGACCTCAGAAAAAAAAAGGTGTTGATTTAATCAGGGCTGGAAAAGTCCACAAACCACTCTAAGAGTCCAGCAATCCACAGTCAGGACAGCTTGTGTACAAATGGAGGGAAATTCCAGACCATGTTACTCTACCCAGGAGTGGGCGACAACAAAGCTCACTCCAAGAGCAAGCGTCACAAAGGACCCCCAGGGTACTCTAAGCAAACTGCGGATCCTCTCTCATATGGCCTAATGATAATTTTCATGAGTCACCATCAGAAGAACACTGAACAACAAGGTGTGCATGCAGGGCTGTAAGAGAAAGCCATGCCTCCAAAAAAAGAACATTGCTGGCTCATCTGCCAGTTTTGCTAAAGATCACGTGGCCGAGCCAGAAGGCTATTGGAAGAAAGTTTTGTGGGACGGATTGAAACCAAAATAGAAACTTTTGATTTAAAAGAAACCGTTATGTTTGGAGAAGAAGAAAGGAAAAACAATGCATTCAGCATAAGAACCTATCCCATACTGTGAAAACATGGGTGGTGTGGCAGTATCATGGTTTGCGCCCATTTGCGCATTGGTCTGGACGGCTTGGACATCATTGAGGAACAAGAATTCTGAAAATACCTCCAAGCCGGTGTGCAGGAAGATCAACAGCACAGGAAACGTTTAGCTGCAGTTATGCTGCATCGGGGGGGGGGGGGGGGGGGGGTCACCACCAAGATATGAAAGCCTTTAAAAACAAGGTTACATACTTTTGCCACTCACTTTAATATGTTAATATTGGATCATTTTCTCAATAAATAAATAACCACGTTATAATATTCTTGTCTCATTTGTTTACTGGGTTCTCTTTATATACTTTATGACTAAAAGAAATCTGATGATGTTTTAGAGTCATATGGCAGAAATATAGAAAATAATGCGGGTCGTAAATGGCCAATACCTGTACCGATTAAGGGTAATATTTAAGCAGATAAGCCACTGAATCTTTATCCAAAACAACATAAGTGACAATCAAACCAAACAAGTTACTCAAGAATTCATTTTCGATCAGCATGTTGGTAAATTGCTATACACAAAGAAATCCAAATGGACACTTATAAATATTCTTAGCTTTGGCGTAACCGGATGCAGGAGTATGCTAACGTCAATATTTTCTCCACGGTCTTCTGACAGCGCTGTGAATATGGTAAACAAACCAGCTAAAATTCTTCTCTATGGAACAAATCTCTTCTCTGAAAAATATGAATTTCTGCATTCATGTTTATTCACTAAGCCAAGAACTGCCCACAGACTTGTGTTTTGAAATCTGAGTAAACAGGTTTTCCATTTCCTTCTCTAGGTTCTGGAACAGTCTGTGAAAATCATCCAAAAGCTCCAGGTGTGGAAGACGAAGATTACGAAGCAAAACTGAATATTGAATTCCATTATCTTTATTACTATTAGTCTGCTGTCACTGAAAAACGAATCCACATGCTACGTCTAGTTTTATCTACAATTAATTTAGTTCTGTCTCTTGTTTTATGTAGTGAGACCTAAACCAAATGCTCGTTTTGCACTGGCAACAATGAGGAACTCTGTACTTCATATGCAGATCAGGGACTGTGTGATCCCGCCGCTGGTCGCTCGCTTATTACATTAATCTGAGAAAGCTGTAATTATGAAACCTCCAACATGTAATCTGATCACAGAATCCTGTGATACAATCAGCTGACCGGTGCTGCATTCGGGAACAGAAAGTCAAGATTCCAGCTCTAAATAAACACACAGTTCTTATTAGAGAGAAAACAGGAATGAGCTTTGACAATCACACATGGGTCTACATAGCGAGAGTGTGTCTGCCACTGCTGAAGGTCATGGAGAGGTTTAAAGCAGGCGATGACAGCACAACTGCTGGTGCTAATGGACAGAGCAGTAAGGTTTACCTTCACAGCCGTAGCTTTTAACTAAGCAATAGAGAAAAAAAAACAACATTCTCTAATTGATGTAATGTCCTCATTTTAAATCTTAAGATATAAGCCCTAAAAGTCATTTCTAAACCAAAGTCTAAAGTTAATGGGTTTGTTGGTAACACCGGCACAGTGCACTTTTCTTTTGTTTGTTTGATTTATCCCCACTTTTCTTGGAGTCACTGGGGCTCTGGCACCAATCCCTGGAGAGCACAGGGCACAAGGCATAAGCCTTCCCTGGATGGGTCGCCAGTCCATCTCAGAGCTGGCAAGAGGTCACTGTTGCAGTGCTGAGGGATGATCCCCCCCAACTGGTGCTAGACAATATGCTAGGCTATATAACACTACATCATGGGCACAATATGCTTTTTCATGTTTCACAGACTATAGGATTATGTAAATGCTAGGAGTTCTTGGTGCCACTGGTAATTTTTTTTTTACCTCCAGCAACTGCAAAACAGCAGATATTTGGCCTGCTGCATGCTCTATTCCTATCTAAATTCTTCTCAGGTTTGGAAAAACTTCAGCAGAAAGAGCTATTGACACTCCAGTCTCTTGACAGTTTGCTGGAAAATAAACTCACGGGAATGCACTCAGCTCTTCAATCCATTTTTATTTTTTTCTCCCCTCCAATCGAGACACAAAAACGATAAGAAATTACCTGCTGAAGAAGGGTTCAAAGTGTATGGAAGGAGCAGGAGCTCATTTACATTTAACATAGCAGTGAGAAGCTGTTTTATACACACAGGCCCATGAGAACACGACACGGCTCACACGAGGAAGGAGAGAGAGGTCTTTAAGGACGGGTGTACAAAATGGTAATGGTGAAAAATAATTTCAGTTTTTTTGAGCAGACAAAGAGAATAATGCTCAGTCTCTGGAAATCCAAACCAACGGCAGCACCATGTAACCCTCTTCTACACGGACAGCTGGATGCCCACCTCAAGTTCACATACCCGCTTGTACTTACAGAGCGGAATCAGCTACTTTGCATATCTTAAAATGGTTTACATTTGATAGGTGACATGGTATAATTAAGCAAGAATACACTCGAGGTCGTGCTTTAACGTGAGATATTTGCACAGGTGTGATGCGGTCGTAGGAAGATCAGAACACCTGTGCAAATATCTCACGTTACAGCATGACCTCGAGTGTATTATTACGATTATACCACAGTTCCGTTATCACCATCTATTGTTAGATTTTAAGATAAAGAGGACAGAAAAAGCGATTTGTTTATCAGCCTTCCGCGAGGTAAAATAGTTCCATTCTATCGTTCCCCCACGGCTAAGCCCTTCAGTCATTAAAGTCGAGGAACAGAAAGACCAATAACTTTATTATACAGACAATAAACACAAATATATTGATTGGTAAGTTTTAATTTATATCCATTCATCAAATAAAATGGGTGGGGTTTATAAGGCAGGCTGTTACTAAGATCCACCATTGTACCGACCGAAGCAAATCGGAGTGAGATCCCGGTGTTCTAAGCAAAGTCTAGGATCCCGTTTGATTAGCGATTATAAATTTGTATGATGAAGCTCTTAATGTTAATCTGATGAGTCAGAAATGTAACTAATGGAGCACCAGGAGCTTCTGTGGGTTAGAGCTGGACTTAACAGGTAGCATAGCTGTCAGATGAAGCTCCGATCAGCCGCGGATGATGTTTAATGAAAGACGCCGAGTTTAACTCCAGCAAACGACGTCTTTGTGAGAGATGAAGCTGATTCATCATTTATGTTGATGGGACTAAAACTGATCTTCAGTCGAGCTGTGGATCCATTAAGAGCCGGGATGTTTAGTTACTGACTTCATTTGGCTTTTCCAGCGCTTCCAAATCCAAGGTGATAAACCTTTGGCTCAGATTTTCATTAATAGCTTCATCTTCCAAATTGAAATCGTTTTCAAAACCAATATATTCTATAAAGTAATTATAGTTTTCAATTTGGCACTTTTAATTGTTTCATTAAAACTTGGCTGCTGTTTAGGGCAGGTATTGTTGCTAGGTTACGTGTGTATGCTGCGGAGTAATACTTATACAGTGTCGGTCAGAGTGCCCTTATCAGCAATGTCATGGGAAAAACATCTCTCAGCCAATCAGATTGCGAGGTCGAAACGAACTGTGGTATAATATGAGATAATACTACAATTCCCAAACCGTATTACTCTTGATGTAAGGCTTGGGTTTCCACCGTATTGCAACATCGCAGACAGTCAAACAGTCATTAGCCTACAGGTGAGAGTCGGGAACCAAACACTATATTAATAACGCTTTTTAATTGTACTGCATTAAATAGTATCGGCCTCCTATGAACCATTATGTTTGCCTCCAATAAGGTTACATGCACTGCCATAAACACAGACTATCAAACCCTGATGATAAATGCATTACACCCTCCAGCAGTCAAACATTGGGAATCTTATTGTGCTTTAAGTTCTGCTTCTTCATCATACAGCTCCATACATCATACGTTTGAATAATCTGTAACAACAGTGTAAGCCCTGCCTTTACTCCTTCAGAGACGGGCGACAGCAGTGAACAAAAGTCAATCTTCCGGGTTGCGTCCTTGCGTTAATCAGCTATTAGCAGCAACAGACCTATAGCATGTGCCGTGCTCTAAACAAACGCTAACTACATGTTCACTTTTCTCTCCGAGCTCGTACGTACAATATCGGCTAAACAAAATGTTGGGTGGGGTTGCAAGGGGTGGTTGTAGCACTGCAGAACTTAACATGTAATATTACTGATTAATAATGTGTGTATTCAAATTAATAATAAAATATAGTTTATGATGGTTGACTATTTTTTTTTTTTATTTGATTGCTGTACCCAGGTCCTGCACATTCTTTTAAAGTATCAAAGTGACAAACGAACTGCAATTTAGTATGTTTACATTTATTTGTTAATTTAAAGTGTTACTATATTGTTTGAAAAAGTTACTAAAGTAATGTTGAAGTCAATACATGCCTCAAGTCTCTCCCACATGGTGAGGTATGTGGCTTATTAATTCAACTATAGTATCGGATCAATATCGGAAAATTTAATCTTTCTTTATCCCATTTTTACACTGTAACATTTTCAAAATGATTTACTTGACTGTGAGGTGATAAATGAAACCTTTTAATAATGCGGGAACACCCTCAAACCCATCAAACTCTCAAATTCATACACAGCCCATTAAAATGAATGATAATCCATTTTACGCATGAAATCCTAACGGTGATTATTCTGGCACTGAAACTCCGTGCCGAACATACACCTTGGTGATGCTGTTCATCAAAAACATGTGCATGTAATAGTTCTGATAAGGCAACACAGCGCAGAGCCAAACGTCTCTGGTAAAACTCAGTTAAAACAGACAGTCTCACTATTTCGGTCTCAGCACGATGACACAATTGTTTTTACACTCGCCAGCTCTGGAAGCCCATTTTCCAAAAAGTGCACCAGGCTCTGACATGAAACGCACTGAATATGTAAGCCTCCGTTTCCGAACGTTTGACCAAAAATAGAAAAGCAGCAAAGGAGGAGAACGACACAAAACCGCGCATTTGATTTTCAAAGGCAGCCGTCCAAAGCCGAGCCGAACAGGACGTGGATTGGGTTTTGATCTGGCCTCAATCCCGTGCTTAAATAGCACACATACATAATTGGAGGTATTGACTCACTCGCAGAGGCCAGCGCTTACACGAGCCGACCATCACTGCGCTGACCCAGCCCTCCAGGCATTATGGGTAGCGACAGGCAGGCTGATGCTCCCCGAGTTCTCATGCAAGCTCATCTTTTATTGCTCTTCACCTCAATTAAAGCTAATCTTCAAACTTGCACCGGATCGGTTTCATTCCTACAAAAGACACACACATGCGCAGACATGCAAAAGAGACGGGTGGCGGCAGGAAAACAGGAAGTCCGCTCATCGCCATCTACTGCATCTATATCAGTCTAGAGATGAAAACAAGAGCCATTGATTGACTAGTGTGCCCCCAGTGGTGAGATAGCATAATAGTGAAATGTCAAAACACCCAACATCACACCTGAGCTGAACAATTGTAGTTGATCACTATGGGTCTTGCCTAAAACCCAACAGCATAGCAAAGCTGGGATTTGAACTCAAACCCATCTGACTGGCAGTCCAGAGCCACTAATGTACTAAACTAACTCATGTCCAATTCATGCCCTCATCACTTTCCATTTTCGTAACAGTCCCATTTAACTGCTGCTTATCCTGGTCACAGCGAGGACCGGAGCCTATCCTGAAATGTACTGGGTGCAGGCAGAGGTCAATCACAGGGTAACCACGCCATCTTCAAACTACGTCGGAAATCGGTTGCTATTAAAGACAGCTCGAGAACTAACTTATTTCACCAACTGCAAGCTAACTAGTGTGCAGAGAATTAAGATTATGAAAAACTTCGGGAGTCAGCTGTCCACGACAGGCTTAAGCCAGCCAAGGTACTAGCACAAAAACACACTCAGCAAATGTTAGTAGGCAAAAAAGCACATAATGACAAGTAAAGCAAGAGATGGCATGTTTTCTTTATATTCAAATTTCCTTCAATGTTATTTCCATTGATGTTTTTAGTAAGCAACAATTAATAACCTATTAACGAGAGCAAGCTAGTACAATGTAGGACATGTACAAAGGTTGCAAAGTATCAGCTGATTTTCATTATCAAGAAAATCCCAGAAAAAATAAAGATATCATTTTCTGGCAATATTGCACACCTAGTTCCTGAAACAAGCTTCTGCTTGTTCTGGAGAGTTATTGTTTGTGAGACAATAAGAAATGAAAACAAGCACGGGCCATGGCTGAACATGCCGGTTTTGTGTTCTTGTTTCACAGAGATGAGAATGTTACAGTTGACAGCTTGTGATTGAATTAAAACTTCACAGCAGCTCAGTACTGGATGAGCTAAAAATATAGCCGACTAGAGTAAGAACATCACTGATCAGAAAAGCACCTCCAACCTGTGGAAAATTACATGATACAGCATTCATGATGGTCCGAATTCCCTTTTGACACCACTTATCCCTGTCAGAGTCAAATTATTCACTGGTCACGTTCTCCCTGAATGAGACAAGAGTCCATCGCAGGGCCTCATAACCACACCAGCTGGCATTCTCGTTGTAAGCATGGTCCGCGGTCTGAACCCAGGTCCTCAGGAACAGCAGTTTACTGGAGATCCTGGAGCTGTATTTATGACCTGTGATAAGATCCACTGAGCTCCGGTGGCTTGGCTGTAAGAGCCAGTGATGGAAACAGCAGTTCCTCAGAGTCTGGATTCGAATATATATGCATATACATTGCCTGGCCTAAAAAAAAAAAAAAAAGTCACCACCTGGTTTTAACTAAGCAAAGAGTTACAAAAAAGAGCCTCCCATCGGCTAATTACTGCATATGTTTCAGTTGGCAACAAGTTCTTTAACCCTAACCAATGGAATGAGTAGCTTCTCTTTTGTTAAACAACCATGTCGAAAGACCCATCCTGTGGTTGTGGAAAAGATGTTCACCTGTTTCAAAAGGGTCAAATTGTGAAAGAGTGGTTCAGGGAGCATGAGACATCATTTTCACACATGGATTGGCCACCGCAGAGTCTAGACCTGAACCCCATTGAGAATCTTTGGGATGTGCCGAAGAAGACTTTCCTTTCTTGGGGAAAAATCAATGCAACTCTGGACAGAAATAAATGTGACATTGCAGAAGCAGTTCTGGCCAGATCTGCATTATTTCCCCCCCAAGATCTTGGATTGATGATGGTAGATTTGGGCCACGGCGCAAAGTCTTCTCCAGCACATCCCAAAGATTCTCAATGGGGTTCAGCTCTGGACTATGTGGTGGTCAATCCATGTGTGAAAATGACCCCCACCCCTAGGGGGGCCCATCACCCACTTTGAGAACCACAGCTCCACCGATGTCCATTCACATCTTTACTGACCAATCAGTGTGGACATGTGGTCAGGTCATAACATTAAAGAAAGTGACCTCATGCCTCTGCCTCACCCATCCATGCTCTTTTCTGACCCTTCAAAGTCTAAAAGCCTGCATCAATGGCAGTGCATCATTAGTCATTAATTGGGCTGATGGTGTTTATGGTTGCCAGTTCTGTAAACAGCCTACATGCCTCACTAGAAAAAAAGCACATTTGGTGAGGTATTCCAATAAATGGTGGAACTGCATTTAGAGCTTTCAGAAAACTCCTTTGCCCAGAGCGACTTATAATCAAGCTGAGCAAGGGCCCAAAAGTGGCAGGATTCAAACTGACCACCTTCTTACCGATAGCCCGATACCTTAACTGCTGAGCCACCATTGCCTCACTGGAATTGGCGGAGCAGAGCGCACAGCAAAAAGTAACTGGCAAGGAACCCCGAGTTCAAGTTACATCTCTACAATGCTGCCACTGTTGAGTCCCTAAGAAAAGCTTCAACCGCTTGGCTCAACATGCAAGTCACTTCGGGGATGGCCTGTAAATTTAGTAACTATTTTGTTTAAACACGTCACTTAATCACGTCAGCGATGACCATGTTTATAAGCAATATTACTGGGTTCCAGGCAACTGACTTCTGTGTTGGTTACAAATGCCCAGCTCACACAGCAACCACTGAAGTTCTGCAACATTACCGGTATTTGGTTTAAGAGAAAATCGAGTAAATGTAATTTTTTTTTTTTTTTGGAAAACCATTCCTTTAACGCCACAAAATGAACACAGGCACAGTATGCTCACTTTAAAGAGCCTCCATTTTAAAGGGCTGGATCCTCTATTCTTTTCTTGTATTAAACCCAGAGGGCATATGAAAAATGACCCACATGGGGAAAAAAAAACAGTTATGGTAAAAGAAAACTGGATTACTCGCATAAGAACTAAAAGCTGTGTTTTAATAGTGGTCCAGAAGAAGTACAATGCCTCTGTAAGACATAGGATACTTTTGCGGAAACAGATCTGTTCCCGAATGTCGCTACAACAAAGATATCTGTACGCTGAACAAGAGAATTCATTACAAAGTGCAGCTTTTGCATTTCTCAACCAGGCTGTGATTAATCACTGGCTTTAAAAAGAAAGGAGCAGAAACAGTGTTTCAGTCAACACCTGCACGACTGAAGAACACAAGAGGACAGCATGAGCATTAATAACTGGAGAAGTAGTTTATGCTCATGGCTTCATGATGAGTTAAGTATCTGGACGAACACGTAGGTTATAAAAAGTAATCCTGAAAGACACGGACTGTAAACACCAGCTGTTCAGACCATGACTAAATCAAGCTCTGCTGGGTACACGACTCAGAAATTGTAAAATATTATATATAAATCTAACTGTTCCAGAAGAATAAGCCTGATTAAAATATATGCTTAAAATCTCATTATGTGAATCTCATTAGGCCTACATCGGAGACTACTGCCAATTTCATTTTATTTATGTTTTAGGATTTGACTTCAAGGTCAGGCTGAACTCAGAGGTCCTAACCAAGTCATCGAAGGCAGCTTTACACAATACTTGTCTTTTAAATTCGACAGTTAACCGATTGCCTCGACTCACCCATGGAGGCTGGGTTCCCCATTTAAGCCTGCTTCCTCGACTCTGGCTGCTTATCTCACGTCTAGACCGTGTCTTCATGTCAGTGCCTACTGTTTAATGCACTACATAAATAAACTGAAATGGAACTTGATTTGGGAGGGAATTTTCCAGCTAACGTGTGAACTCGTTCTGCAATGGAGAAAAACGTGCAAGAAGCAAAAGCAATATTCAGACTGTGAAAATGGAAACATAATTACATTCTCCATTTCTCTCCCTATTTAGCCAATTGTCAGCCACCAGCTTGTTCTCCCTGTTAGACCTCAAGCCTCCTGAACTACACTGTCCTACACCCCTACCCTCACCTTGGTCTGTATTGTACATGGTGCTGTGTATTTATTGTGTTGCACTGTATTAGGACTGTGGCAGCCTAGTGTTTAAGGTACTGGACTATGGGCTGGATGGTCTAGGGTTCAAATCCCACCTCGGCCAGCAAGACCCTTAACCCACAATTGCTAGGTTGTATCAGGTTTATGTCACTCTTGGCAAGGGTGTATGCTAAATGCTTAAATGTATGTACAGAGGTGCTTGAAAGTTTGTGAAACCTTTATAATTTTCTATTTCTCTGCATAATATGACTTAAATCATCATCAGATTTTCACACAAGTAATAACGGTAAAGAGAACCCAGTTAAACAATGAGACAAAACTATTATACTTGGTCATTTATTTATTGAGGAAATTGATTCAATATTACATATTAGTGAGTGGCAAAAGTATGTGATCCTCTAGGATTAGCAGGTAATTTGAAGGTGAAATTAGAGTCAGGTGTTTTCAACCAATGGGATGACAATCAGGTGTGAGTGGGCACCCTGTTTTAACCCTCTTTCATAGGCCCGAAACCGGACTCCAGTACTACAACACTGGTTATTGGATTCATCAAAGTCAAAAAATCCTAAGTTGGGCTGTTGTAAAACAGGGGGTATGCACTTGGTTGCAGTGTATTGTGTATTTATTGTCCTGTGTTGCACTGTGCTGTGTATTCATTGCTATGTATTTATATTAGTAAGATTTCACCCCCCTGCACAGCCTTCAGTCCATCTGATTATTTATAGCCGCAGACTTTGCACATCAGAATCTACTAATTGGCGAGGCAGCCAGCTGGACCAGACAGAACCTCTATGACACTGACATCTCTGTGAAGCAATTAGTTTGATCCGAAAATCAGCCGTAATTGCCTTCGCTCCTGTGTGAGGGGAAATTAGATCACACGTGAGTGAGAAAATCCGAGTCTGAGCAACAGACAGTTTGGTCACCATGGTCGTGTGTAATAAAGCGCCTTCATTAAGGAATGCTTACTTACCTATCATCTTATTTACTAGTCTCCTATTCCGTTTCTGCTAGAACGTTGAGCTCCATAATAACTTTGTAGTCTCCTAAAGCAGTACAGCCCACTAGCTAAATAGTGGCAGCCTGATGGACCTTGGTTTAAAAAAACCTTCCAGTTAGAAGTCCTGAACTTTATCCACTGCGCCACTGACCACTGAAGATCCTGATCAGGTGACAGGTGATGTAAGAGACCACGGGTCCCATAACCAATAACACTTGCTCGATCTGCTCTCTCTCTTCCCAGATCTGCAGCTTCCTAAGCCCTCGAAATACCCTCAAAGCCACCATTTTGTGCGAGTTCTCCTTCCTCAAAGTGAAAGGTCTCGGAGGGCTAGCAGAGGAAGCATGGCACAGATCCAAGGCCGCTGGGCCTTTCGCCGAAAGGCTGAGGAATGGTGCTGCATGTAGATGCGGAAACGAGCAAGACTGTAGGAGCAACAGCAGCTTACAGATGGCCCTGCCCATCTGCTTAACTACCGGTAAAATAAAGAAGGTCAGTTCTCTTGACGGGAGCAGATTCCTGGTGCACACGGAATAATGAATTATCCATCCATCAGAGCAGGGTGTTGGATTTAGAAAGAAAGGGGAGAATCCAAAGACAGCTGCTTAAAATAGCACCAAACAGAGACAGGCAATGCTCTTATACGACTGAGGAGGTGGTATCGAATGGTTTTCTGATTTTAAATATGCTGCAAGAGCCACTGTAGCAGCGCAACATGGCAAAAAAGTGATATGCAAAAAAAAAAAAACGTACTCTTTAGTGGTCTCTGTACGTTGTAGTTCTTCAATGACAGACTGTAGTCCATCTGTTTCTCTACATACTGTGGTAATCGTCTTTATTCTGTTCTCTAATGGTCAGGACCAGCACAGATCAGGTACAGTTTGGGTGGTGGCTCATTCTCAGTACTGCAATGGCACTGACGTGGTGTTGGTGTGTTAGTGTGGCGTGCTGGTACGATCGGATCAGACACAGCAGTGCTGCTGGAGTATTTAAACACCGTTCACTCACTGTCCATTTTATTTGAGACATTCACCTTATTTCTCCACCTTGTAGATGTAAAGTCAGAGACAGCAGCTCATCTGTTGTTGCAGCTCATCAGTGCTCACAGGACGCTGCCTACAGGATGCCGGTGGCTGGATATTTTTGGCTGGTGGACTATTGTTAATCCAGCAGTGACACTGAGGTGGTCCACCAGCACTGCTGTGTCTGACCATTAGAGAGGATTAACAAAGCATGTAGAGAAACAGATGGACTTTCTGTAATTGTAGAACTACAAAGTGCAGTGAGAACTAAAACTTAAAGACAAAGCAGAATATAAACTGAATATATAGAATGACCTAAGACTTTTGCAAAGTACTTTGCACTAGGAGAAATCTTAGCTTTACAACTATAGCCCCTGAGCTTTAATTTGTCTAGAGCTGTGGACATGGTGCACAACGAGACAAAACAAGCCAAAAAAAGCTGAAACGTTTATAAACACTGCAACATTACTCAGTACCTAAACTCTAAGCCTGCACACAAACGAATGTGATTTAAAAGCCGTGATGCTAACGCTAATACTCTCACATTTACTTTAGTTAAAAGCGCTGGTTCTTGAGCCCATGCTTTAAAATAGCAGATTTACTGAAGTGCATGTAAATGTGTTGATTGAATTATTGCCAAAAGCATGGCTTCAGCACTAACCTTATCATTATGTGCGTGTAAATGTGCTCACTGCTGTGAAAAACAAAAGGTAGCGAACACTGGGTGTGTTATTTCATTGTCTCTGACTGTGGAAACCTGACACGAAAAAGCACAGTAATTATCTTTGATACATAAAATAATGGAGACTGAATACTTAAAGGGCAAGTTCACATGCCCAGGAGAAAAAGGTCATTGCCCATAAACACGGGACCCGACCCATTCACTATGAGACTGAAGCCTCAACAACCAGTGCTGGCAACTTTTTGTGTCAGACGGTATCAGTCCTTTACGCACTCGCTTACTCTCTGTACATATTTACAAATAAAACTATGCATAAGGTTTGTACCAAAAGTTGCCAGGTTTGTTCACTTTTTTTTTTTTAAACTCACTAGAGGGGTCTGAAAAGTCACTCAATCTAGTGTCAAAATCACCACTTTGGCAACACTGTCAACAACATTTTAGACGTTTATTTACACATTATCATTTAGTATTTTCTGTGCATGCCAGGTGCAGCTTTACTCACCACCTCTGCTGAAATAGTCACAACCAGACACAGTTTCGCTTAGTCCTTCGTCTGAGCTTCCTAAAACAAACAGACACCCCATCAGGCCAGACATGAAATAAATATTTTAAATACATTTTCATTAAATAACCCACAGTGCAGCAGCCACATGCACGCCAAACACTTGAAACAGGAGCAGCGCAATCATGCTTCATGATCCATATACAGATGTCGCGGTTTGTTTACATGATGAACGATCAGAGAACTGCAGTATTATGAGACTCCAGGAAGGCTGGGAATCTGCTGGGCTTCAGGCCTCTGTCTAACACACTGGTACTGACATGAAACGCATGAGAGGCCCCACAGGTTGAATGGAGAGCCCAGCATGGGCAGAGTGCAAACATACCGGAGGATTTCCATCAACAACCTGCAGGGGCTCCGCTCAAGTCCAGAACAGTAAACAGAACAGGTGGAGGCGGCCGAGCTTGTATTAAACTCAGAAAGATGAGCCCACAGCCCGGCACTCTACTACAGCATCTCACCTGGGGACCCCGAGAATCTGGTTCAAGACGTATTTAAAATATGGTACACTGATCATATACCACTTACTGTTGGATTTCCTTTCTATTTGTCTAGGCAACAATCTTTTGAACTCAATCCTGTTGTTTGGTCTCACCCAGACGCAGATGGGTTTCCAATCGGAGCCTTCTTTATGCATCTTGGAATTACTGCCTTGCCACTGTTTCCTCTATTTGCTTATTATGGTGTAGACTTGGCTCTCTGTAAACCTGCTTTGCACCAACATGTATTGTTAATTGCTACATAAGTACACATTTATTAAATTTACAGGTATACACCACATAACGTCCAATCAGACAACATCTGATCGCATGTCCTGCCATGGTTCGATGAGATTATTAATCTACTTAATCCCTATGTTATGTTGCCAGATAGATACATTAGCTGAAATCGGTGTAATGATGTATGTAAAAGGGCAGATTCTGGTGCAGAAAGTTCTATTAAACACAAAGCACTCAACTATGCAGAACAAGGCGTGCAGCCTTGTGAATTCCAACATCTATCGGGAGGAAAAGTCAGAGTGTCAGCACACTATAGGAAGATCAGCATGCAGTAAGATGAATCAGCATGCAAATAGTCGACTTGGTGAGAGCAACAGAAGCAGAGAGCATGGCATCGGCATGAGCCGTGTGACGATGTAGTCAATACCACTAGACTATAGGACCCCATAGCTTGGCCGATTTTCTGGATTCTCTGGGTCCGCTCATCCCTCAGGGGGGCGCCAAACATCTCGGGGGGGGCCATGAGGCTTTGAGGTCTGCTCTGAGGTGCTCGGAGTTTGTCCAAATACAATTTGTAGATGTAAAATTAAAAGTAAAACTCACCAGGAAATAAAAATATTTTTACTGAAAAAGAGTGAGTTAATGAGTTATATGTATAAGTGCTGATTAATCACTTATTACACTTATTATTAATCATTCTTATTTTGTAGGGCTGTGTGTATAGGTCGACTTTGTTGGGCTGTTAAAAGAAAAATGCCCAGCTTGTATTTGAATTTTAGCCAAATGCATTGCTGTCTTGAAAAGATAAAATGAGCCAAAATGAAAAAAAGATTAAAAAAAAAAAAAAAAAAAAAAAAGCCATAAAAGGAATGCAAGAGGAAAGGAAAACAATAGCCAATATTAATTAGGACACAAGATGGAACCACCAAGTACAGAACAATATAGGAATTATCGTTATAACTTTTATAAAACTCGAAACACTTACCAAAAACAAGAGTGAAACATTTGAGTGATTTGCCCATTCCAGTTTTTTGTCATTCAGACATGAATAAGATATATATATATGAAAGATTTTTAATTCCTACTATAATTATTAATATCCCATAGCTTTGCAATTTTCTTGGCCGATTCCGATTTCCCATTTTTAAACATATGACTGGCAGACTCCTATATTTTTTTTGTATAAATGCATGTACATTTAATATGGTGTTTGAACAAAGACAAGATCACATAATTGATTATGTGGTCATTAAGTGACGAATGCTTTAAAACGTATAAGGCCATCAGATGGAACACTATTTACACTCCTTTTCTATTATCTCATATATATATATATATATATATATATATATATATATATATATATATATATATATATATATATATATATATATACACACATATATACATATATATACACACACACATACATACACATCTTCCCCCCGACGTTGCAAAGCTAACCTCTGCCCAGGTAAACTGTCGTTTCATTTCGTGCATGTTTAAATGTTCTACATTTACAGTATTCAGCAGACGTTCATATCCAGAGCAACTTACAACTGAGATGAACAGCTAAAAGGTTAAGCTTTGTGTTCAGTAACCCAAAAGTGGGGTCAGATCTCACAACCTTCTAATTAGCAGTCCAGAGCCTTAACCGCTGAGCCACCCCTGTCTCACTTAATCAGCCACATTACACAGCAAGATGAAGGAACCCGCCTCTACTCTCACCCTGTATGCTCATTAGCTATTGACTCAGAAAAGTGCAATAAAGGAGGATTTATTTGGTTAATCAATAAATCCGTCCCAAAGTGGAAGCTTTGAAGATCCTAAATGAACACAGATTGACAAATTTAGTTGATAAAAGCTCATCAGGCAGACTGGCTTCCAGGAAGGTGAAAGCAAGTGCATGCAATTAAGCCAGACTCCACGGACTATCTTGGTGAACGAGAAGTGACTTTAATTGCGGAGCTATTTAATTAATTAGCCTTAATTGGAGCTGGTACAACATGGTCACAAAACGGCTCTGATGGCGCTGCGGGGTAACAGAGGTCTGCAGCAACATGCTCCTCAGGGCTACAAACAAATTGCAGGGCTCAGGTCAGCAACTATTTAATGATTTTTGTTCTTTTTTTTTACTGCCATAACCTGGAGCTTATTTCAGTGTTTATTTGCTCAAGATTTTATCATCAGTCGTGATAAATGCTCAGAAATGCCTGAGCTACAAACTGCCTTGTGGTGTACAGGGGTAAACCTGGGTGGACTCATACTGACACTCTACAAGCTCTTCTTCTTTGACTAGGCTTCTTTGACTTCATTTTGTTTTTCTTCAGCCATTCAGAGGTGGCCTTGCTGCTGTGTTTTGGATCATTGTCATGCTGCAGAAGTTCGTTTCAGCTTGAGGTCACCAACAGATGACCGGACATTCTCCTCCAGGATTTTTTGGTAGAGAGCAGAATTCATAGTTCCATTTATCACAGCAAGTCTTCCAGGTCCTGAAGCAGCAAAGCAGCCCCAGACCATCACACTACCACCACCATATTTCACTGCTGCTATAATGTTCTTTTTCTGAAATGCTGTTTTACTTTTAACAACCAGATGTAATGGGACACACACCTTCCAAAGAGTTCAACTTTTTGTCTCGTCAGTCCTCAGAATGTTTTCCCAAAAAAGTCTTGGGGATCATCAAGATGTGTTCTGGGAAAAATTGAGATGAGCTTTAATGTTCTTTTTTGCTCAGCAGTGGTTTTTGTCTTGGAACTCTCTGCCATGCAGGCCATTTTTGCCCCAGTCTCTTTTCTTATGGTGGGAGGCATGAACACTGACCTTATCTGAGGCAAGTGAGGCCTGCAATTCTTTGGATGTTGTTGTGGGGTCTTTTGTGACCTCTTGGATGAGACGTCGCTGCGCTCTTGGGGTAATTTTGGTCGGCCGGCCACTCCTGGGAAGGTTCACCACTGTTTCATGTCTTCACCATTTGTGGATAATGGCTCTCACTGTGGTTCTCTGGAGTCCCAAAGTTTAAGAAATGGCTTTATAACCCTTTCTAGACTGATAGATCTCAATTACATTCTTTCTCAATTGTTCCTGAATTTCATTGGATCTCAGCATGATGTGTAGCTTTTAAGGATCTTTTGGTGTACTTCACTTTGTCAGGCAGGTCCTAATTAAGTGATGTCCTGACTGAGAACAGGTGTGGCAATAATCAGGCCTGGGTGTGGCTAGAGTGAACTCAGGTGTGATAAACCATAGTTATTATTTAGCAAGGGAGCAATCACTTTTTCACACAGGGCCATGTAGGTTTGAATTTTGGGAGAACCCAAAATTTGGGAGGACCCAAGGTTTCTTCATTATACAATTTAGGGAGTTTTTCCTTGTCACTGTCGCCCCAGGCCTGCTCATTTAGGGCTTAACCCACCCTCACTCAGAGAGGACTCCAACAGCTGCCCCCGGCAAAACTGGATCTAATACAGTATATAATGGACTAATACAGTGAATATAGACTGGAATTGTGTACTGACGAGTATCTGATACACAACACTGTATACAACAGGCCTCATCTCTCCCAACCAAGGTGGCTCAGAATTAAGAAACAATCCCTACCTACTAAGCCACTCCTGTCTGGTGGTTACAGAGCTGTTTCACTCACTGATGCCTGTAAGACCAGGAGGTTGCGCTCCATAAGGTTTCTGTTCTCTGTGTATTCACTGAATTATCTCTCGTTTCACCAGGTTCGGGTTCCCGAGTTTCAGTGCTCCTTGGGGTGAGGGCTGGGTCTATTCCAGATCGGTCTGCACGGATGCCGCATTACATCTGCTGAGAACTGTTGCCGATCCACACGCTTCCACAAAACACAATATGAACTCGTGAGCTATTTCATTAATTACTCTTACTTGGAGTTGGTACAGCATGGTCACTAAAGAGCACAGGATAGCCCGAGGTCTGCAGCATCATCACTCCTTCCTGAGGGCTACAATCAAACTGTAATGAGATCCAAAAATAGAGCTTCCAAGCTCAGAGTGCCCAGAAGTAGGGCATGTTTTGAAACCGTCAGCTAACCTGATGTCAGAGCATAAATATTGATGTTGCGTGCAGCCTGAGTAACGTTCAGTCCATATGGCGCCGCAGACCAAAGAAGGCTCGTTCGGAGCAGACCACTCAAAAGGTGCAGTAGATCAGCTATACTAATACAATGTGTCATCACGAGCTCCATCAAGGGGAACGCGGGACTGGTAAATGACTTCATCCCCCCCGGTCAAACACGAACGTCTAAAAAAAGCATGTTCTGTCAGGCAAAGTCAACGGAGATGTGACAATTAAACAGCTCACATCTTCATCAACTAAAATAACCCAGTCAGAACAGATCAGAATTTTAGACTCATTTTAGAGTTTCTCTTATATTTAATGAAAACTATGAGATGAAATAAAGATGGAATATTATTACTATTCATTACTCCTAGAATTACTCTTACGATGACTCAGTTAAAGAATAATAAACAGTAATTGATGCTCAGAGTTCCCAAGACCCGGCGTGACCCTGACCAGAATAATGAGCAGGGTGAAGATGAATGAATGAATAATAATAATTTAAGTTACTGTTTTGGTCAGTGCTTGAAACAGAATGATGCATAAGGGTCATTAATGAAAGCCTACAGCGGGGTGGTACCTCATACAGAGCCAAACACAGCAAAGGGGAAGAAAGCAAACAAAAGAAAGAAAAACTTAAATCCAACCATGTTAATGAACTCGTTTTTCACGCGAGCACTTGTTCCATTCGAATTGTATCATTAATATTACAGGCAAAGCTTAACCTGATTAACATTTCATACAGATGTCATTCAATGTTCCTTTTTTATTTAACTGATTTCCTAAATGAATTCAAAGTAACATGAAAGAGGACCAGCTTAAATGCAAGTTACTTCTGTACATTTAAATGCATACATGCACTGAATATATGGGAAGAAATGAACAGAATTTTTATGAAGACATTTGGGAGATTTCCAGATGTTTTTTTTGTAAGGTCTCAGAACGTACGGAAACTGTGTTAGGCCACCATTAGATATACCCATGTTTTAGCAATGTTATAATCAGTGCCTAGCTGCCAGCAAAGGGCACAAGGCAGGAACAATGCTATACAGGGTGCCAATCCATCGTAGGGCACACACACACACTACTAAAAAACTAACAAACCAGATCAAACAGCTACAGTGGTAAGCATTTAGTGTGAGCGCCCCTTACTCTTGAGCAATAGTAGCATCTGGGAGCTTCATCAAGATGCCAAGTTGACCCTTCTAAAGCCTGAAGAAGGTTAATCTGAAATGGACTTTTTGGAAGGGTAGAAGCTGAGAACCCACTTTTTTCCTGGAAGTGGACCAGGGTGAAAAGGCTGAGATACCAAAACTCAAAAAGCTTGGAATGAAGATCCAATTTGAAAATTTCGTGTCAACAGTATTTTGTGTTGCCATTATACCATTACAGCATTCGTAAAACAACAAAGCTAAAGGTTTTTTGCCCAGTACTGCATTTAATGGCTCACGAAAGGAAATCTCTTTATGTAGTAAATCAACAAAACACATCAGGGGTCTAAAAATATCGGTGTTCGAATTCTGCGCTTGCAGAGTTGGTACACAGGGGTAATTATCGGTTCAGACGGTAATGAGAACCGATGCAGCAAAGTGCTAGGTTGTGAATATTTACACTTAAATTAATTCAATTAAATATATCCAAACCAGCAATTTAGAATATGCCAAACCAAAACCAATTATTTTTAATCAATTATTAAATTTTTTAATTATTTAATTTCTTTAATTTTATTGCTGATAGTTCAGATGAACAGTAATTGCAGATCGCTTGTCTAACGTGTCTGCATTTGGTGAAATGATTCCAGTTTGAGTTCCACATGAGTTTTGAATGACTTTCTTATTTTTATTACCATCAAAATATCTTTGTTTTTTATTTTATTTTATTTTTTTTTAGTATTTTAATAGTCATGCCTACCGCCTCCATTTCCAGCATTCCCGATTGCACCCCACACGCTGTCACACGCCCTCATTTGCCAGCGTATTGATTCCTCTCGCCTGCCTTGCATTTCCTTAATCGAATCCTTTGCCATTTAATCCCCTTGTCTATAGCAGTCAGGGGCAGAGCCACACACTCTTTCACAGATTGTTTGTGTGTGCCAAACTCGAGCCTTTTTTATTCTTCTCTGATTATTAACCTTTTTCTGATCGAAAGCTTCAATATTTAAACATCAAAGTTACTGGCTGAAATGGTTCATATATTTTTGCAGTTTCTGACCATTACTGAAGGCCAAAATACTGACCCATCTCTAATAAGCGTTTAGCTACACTTACAGTGGGAACTGGAACAATTCGGATGGTCAGTTTGAATATTTTAGCCCCCAAATTCGAAAAACATGGGCACCATAGGGTGTGATCTTCCAAACACGGTGCACGCAATCCAGTCCAGTAGTACGGCTCCCAATCAACATAAAACCCAAAACTTAGGGCACGATCACAGACATTTGTTATATTATTTTATTATTAGTGCTGCTGCCCCAGTGAAGTTTCACTTCATTTTCATTTACTTCAGGTATTTTTATTTCAATTATTTAATGTATTCATTGATTATTAGTGTTGTTTTACATTCCATTGCTTTATTCATGCTTTTAGTCATTAATTTCATACAAACATAGGCATAAAATCAATCAGTTGTCGGTTGGGAACATTAGTCCTATTTACATTGTTTCTTAAGGGGATATTTGATTCCAACTTCAATCAAATTGGAGGTGGAACGCCATTCTGGAACCAATTAAGTTCGAATGCCGAGGTTTCGTATTCTGGTCGTGGTCACAGGGCCTCCGGAGCCTATTCCTGGAATTAACTCTGAACAGGGCACTGTCCCAGCACTGGATTGATTTTTCTCATAGTTCTGACTTTATCATATCTTCTGCCATTTTGCCTAAAGCGCTTTGTTCTTTATGCTCTTGTTCACTATGTGTCGAGTCAGATTTATTTCTGTAGCGTTTTTACAATGGAGCATCACCTCAAAGCAGCTTTACAATTTTAGATTATTTAGTAAATTATAGGGCCAAGCCTAGGGCGAAATCTGTCTCCACTCTCTGGCCCAGCCGAACATGAACCTTTACTTCTGTCAAAAATTCAGTTTTTTTTCTCTTGGTTCAAAACTGTTTTGCAGACGAAACTTGCATCTCTAACGAACAGTACTATAACATATAAGGTGTTAAGATTTCTGGTGCAATAAAGGTTTATAGCTGGAATAATATTCTTATCAGACGTAATCACACAAACCTTCCACAAGACCCACTAATTCATTGTGTTATGAAAACAATTTCAGATTTCCTCACACAGCATCTGCATTTCTAAATGTCATTTGTAAGATGTGATGCATAACAGTCATTAGTGAAAGCCTGCACTGGGTCGCGCCCCACATCAAGCCTGAGCAGACAGAATGAAGTACGGAGGGAGGAAAACAGCTGGGAACGGGACCGATTTTTCTCCTCAGACCAACTGTAAGCTCAATTTAATAGCTTAATTTTTCACATCTACACTCTCCTGTGCTCGCCACGTGAACCCGAAGCTCTGTCTGCGAAAAAGTATGCGACTGCGAATGAGCGTCAGGTTTGAGTCCTCGGCCACAGAGGTCATCTGTTAACGATCCGAGTGGAAAGCAGGTACTCCTGCACGGCGGAGGTTCAATTAGATTAGTGCGTGTGCTTCCCATTCAACTGATCTCCTCCTAATCTCCATCTGATTAGTTCAAACATCTTTTATTATATGCATTGCATCATATTAGCAGATGAGATAACGTTCCGAGGAGATCATTAGTAGATCAATGGAAATTCTGCTCTTATCAGCAAAGCTGTAAATAAATGGAGTTTCTATCTCATGATAACAGCATGTGTTATCTCGTGTTCACTCGCACTAGTTTTCCGTCATTCAGACGTGAAGTAGACGTATATGAGACACATTCTTATTTCCTATAATAATTCTTAAGCCATCAGCCGTTGGAGTGACCACACGCTGATCGGATGGATGTTAAACGGAACATGCATACATACATACCAGAGGCAAGCAATATAGCAAAAAACACATTTCCTTGCTAACAAATCAGTGCTGTTTTCCCAAGCCAATAGGCTATCACAAATTCAAAGTGAGCTTGAGCAATTCCCATTCCCAAACTGGTGCTGTCCAGTGGAAGCCCTGCCTCCATTTGTCCCGCACAAGTCCGACTGCAGTTTCTTCTCAACATTCAATCCACTGAAAACAACAGCATCTGCCACTCTCATAAATCCACCCTGCTTTTTATTGTGAACTCACAAGATGTGCACCTGTAGAAGCCTTGGAATAATGAACGCAGCACTGGCCCAAGCAATCGCTCACACAGGCTGATGAAATATCCATCTGTACTGAAGAATCACGACTCACAAATGACTTTGCTCTCCCAGTATTGGTGTCTACCTCCGAGTGAACTGTGGTAGGTAAATCCCACGAACATTTGCTTTGAATTCAGCCCATCGCCAAAAAACAGCGAGAGCTCTCAATAAGCTCATTAAACTAACAGGGCTTTAATATCCCAGCTGTGAGAAGGTTCAGGAGGGGAAGTGACGAGTGCATCAGTGAGCTTCTACAGACGGAATCATGAGTCCTCATGCAGTTCACTTATAGAGGTAAGCATTATTCAAACCATCCCAGCAACGCCCCTTCACTTTACGTCCCTAGGAAATAAAAATCAACCCCAGACATCGCAGCCTAAACAGCTGGTCAAACAGTAAAGTAAAAAGTAGTGAATTTAGACTTTTAACTGCCATAAATATTACTTCCGTCATACTTCATACTTAGATGTTTTGTTTACATTTTTATACCCAATTTATTTTCATGACTATTGAGTGATTCTTCCGGTTGACTCATTCCCTCTTGGTTGTGTGCAGCCAGCAAGGTGTGTTTATTTACAGTACCAGTCAAACATTTGGACACACCTTGGACTCCAATGTTTTCTCTTTCTTTTTATTATTTTCTACATTTAATATTAAATATTGTAGGCCACGTATGAAGGAGCACGTCTGGAATTATGTAGCTGCTTGATGTCAGCTTTGCACACTCTTGGCGTTCTCTCAATCAGCTTTAAGGTCTTCACATGCAAAGGGTTTCAGTTAACAGGTGGGCATTGTCAAGAGTGAACTTGAGGACTTTCATGCCTTCTAAATAAAGTCTAAAGTGAAACTTATTCAGGTTTGTTTAACACTTTGTTTGCTACAAGTCCGTGTGTGTTCCCTCATGGTTTTTATGCCTTCAATATTAATCTACAATGTAGAAACCATTAAAAAATAAGGATAAACACTGGGTGAGGAGGTGTCCATACTTTTGACTGGTACTCCATGTTGATATTCCATTGAGTGTGTTTCTATTTTGCTTCCACAGTGTGTGTGTGTGTGTGTGTGTGTGTGTGTGTGAGATCATTAATGGACCACGGCGTTGTGATCTGTAGAACAGTATAGACTTCGGATGCTATGTAGATTGTAGCATTCCACTCGTCTTGGAGTTGAGACTCTGTTAAACTCTGTTTTTTATTTTTACTCTCCAGAAAGTCTATAATTCAGAAAAGACTTGTGATACAACAGGTGAAGCGACTGCAGTCAAATCAGTGACATCAGCGGCTGCCTCGCGAGTGACCTTATTAATATCACACAAACATGATTTATTATTTATCACCGTCGGATGTCGACGAGGGGTCGGAGCTGCCTGATGGATATCTGTGGTACAGAAGGCCATTATTTTTGGCACGTCATATCGAATGCTGCAGAAGTGCACTCAATTTCCTCCAGACAGCTGTGGGCTGGGGGGACGGGGGCGGGGACGGGGCGGGGGAGTGTGAACGCGGGCAATTTCCGCAGGATTCCACTCCTATAAAATTACATTTCGCCCAGACGTATCGCAGCGCCTCAGCACGCCACTAATGGATTGGACTCTTCCTTGATGGGATGCAGAATCAGCCACAGCCTGCGGGAGCCCGAGGGACCTGCGAGGGAGGCTGACTTTGTGAGAAGGTTGTGCTCGGCGACGCGTACGGGCTCCGGTCAGCGTCCCGTCCACGCAGGGAAACTGAATGCAGCCTTGATTAGAATTGATCTCACTCCATGATGCCTCATTTGGAGAAAACTCAAACAACGGCGCACTTGCGCAAACTGGCTTTGATAGAAGGTTTGTACCTGTGAGCCATGCAGAAGACTCCAGATAATAAACACATCAGATTAATGTCACAAAAAGGAGCCCTGAGCAGGTCATTGACGTTATGATATGGCGCAGCCTCCATTAAGAATATCCAGGGTAGAAAATGTAATGGTTTATTTTCATTTTTTGTTTACTTAGGACTAGGGATGTCTCTACATAATTACAATTAGAACTAATACCAGGAATGCAATCTGGAAATGTTCCTGGTTGGCAGGTCAGTTAGCTAAATGCTAAGACATTATGCTAGCACATACTTGTCACGTACACACAAATGAGATTTCAGTATCAAGAGTTTCGATCATATTAATAAATCCATTACATTTTACCTCAACATTTTAGCCATTTCTGTGAAAACAGATTGGCATTTCTCATCATTTTTTTTATTAGGCACTTTTGCACCAAACAGTTCTCAAGACTAATTTGGGAGGAAAACACCCTGCCTTCAAGTAGGAGTTTAAAAAGTTCCTATATATGGCGTTCTAAGAACTATGATCATCCCCAATTCCACAGGCGCAAACAGGAGAACTCCAAAAAAGTTCCTCCAGTGAGAAAGCACCTATTTGCAATAGTAATATATATTATTTAAAAAAATAGATTTAATTGTATATTCATTATATTTAATAATATATTTATACATTTTTAAATATATTTCCTGATATTTCCCAGTGCCAACGAGCGAGAGTAAAACATTTCAGAAATCCATACACGTGAGCTGAAAAATGACAATAAAGAATCATTGAAACTGTGCACTGCTTACACTTCAGAAATAAAAAAAACGTATTTGTCCATTATTGGTCAGTCACTAACATTTAGCAGCATTAGCACACAGTTTCTTTGGACCAGCGGTAACTTCTAGCAAAAATTAAATGCAAATAAGTAAGATTTGACTTCCATCATGCATTTCAACCACAGAACACGCCACTATTAGGATTGTCCTTGATGTCTCTGGCAGGTCTTTCAAAGGAGGATTTTAAGTAAGAATTAAGAGAGATGTTGTTTATTCGAGAAGTTAGGAAGGTGCCAGGAGTGGAACCTCCAGATGGAACGTAATTAACTGTTTGGCTGTGTGGATTAACACCATGGCACTAGAGCACAGCTGTGAGAACCCTGAACTATTCTGCTGCAATAAAATCTTCCTCACATGAGCAGAGCACATTGAGAGAAGCACTAAAGCATGGAGCTGTAACTTCCTAGCCTAAAGCCTTCCGCAGAGACAGAGAGAAGACAGGAAATATGAGAGATAAACAGCCAGACCATCACTTCCAGCTCATCAGGATTAGCTGCTTTTAATCAAAAGCAGACTATTTATCCACAGCAATGCCCTCGTCTGCCAACTGTGAAATGAACCTGCCTACAAAACCACCGGACGTCAGTGACGATGAAAGATGGCCAGCTCGAAGAAGAAAAACATGACGGCGAGAGGAAGAGGTGGTTCTAGATGGCATGATAAGGTGCAATTACCATAAGCGTGGTCCTCGGGGTGAACCCTCAAAAGATATAATCCTTTTTAAACCCCTCTCGAGCCGACCGGAATTCTGAGATTGTTGTGGATGGGTTTCAGTGTAAAAACAGTACAAGAAATTCAAGCACCCAATCTGCAATTCCAGCTCCAGCTTTCAAAGAGTCATTAGCGTGTTGACAGATGCTCTGGCACGCTAAAGACTAAACTCCATTAACCTGCAGTCCTGCGAGCTCAAGCAGTCATCAACTCGTGCCATTTCCTCAGGACTACGCTAGTACAACACAAACCTAAACACGGAGTGTCGATCCTTCAAGACGCGCAGCTGAAAGGTGTTAGCCGCGAGCGCAACGGAGGTTTCGTTTAAAGAGGATTAAGAGCGTTTACAAAGGCGGCGAGCTGAAAGATCCTGTCAGATTATCGGTCACGTGCGCTCATTAGAGCCGAAATAACAATCGTGTATTAAAGGAAGTCTGTCGAGCCCCTCTCTCAGTGCACTGCATAAAACATCCGTCATTTGACTGAAGTGGTTTTGCAGATTAGCATCTACACCTGTTTCAACTCATCAGCTACTTATCAAGCCCTTCACCGGAGGAGGTCATAACACCGTTAAGAGAAACATCAGCGACGAAACGTGAGAAAACCGGAGAGGAGTACCTGTTGAAAACCCAGACATACACAGGGAGAACATGCAACTTCCACACTGGCATTGTCTGGGCCAGGATGGAATGGGTGATCTCCGGAGCTGTGAGGCGACAATGTATCCATTGCTAAACTAAACCTACTCGTGTTATTGGGTTTCACGTAATGTAAAAAACCTTGTTACTATATCTACATACACATATCTAAGTAAAAAAACTATTTGTGCCTTTGTCTGGAGAGATCTGTCTGGACACGACAGTGGAACGTCTTTGAATGTTTGAACGTCTGTCTCAAAACTTATTGTGCAGCCTATGTAGACGCTGACTACATAGCATTCTAATGGACATCCGCCCTCATACAACAGATTAGATACGCACTAATTAGAGTGACATCATCATGGCTTGTTCCCGCCCTCTGCACGTGACCAGTGTTTACCTCAGCTGCCGGCACCGTCTCAGCCTAAACTCCAAATAAATTTGTGGTTTTACGAGAGAATTAGAATAACTTACATTTGAGCTCCACTTGCCTGACTGCTCCCGGCAGCTCGCTAGGCTTTGGGGCAGACCCACCGAGCAATACTCGACGATCTGTGCACGTAAATTTCTTCAGGATTTTTGACGCAGGACGCTAATTAGTGGCAGTTCTCGTTGCTAACAAGGCAGGCAGGGCCAATGGGAGCAGGTGCAGAACCTGATTGGCTTCATTGATTTATATGCTTGTTTGAACGTCCTCAAGTTTTGCAAACTCGTTCGTTATGTTCTCGTGGCCGACCACAGCAAGCAGCTCTGGGATGAATCACAAGGTGGTAGTTCCAGATGTTGGTCAAGCCGTAACATGAGCTACAATGTGACTTCAGACCGAGGAAACATCACAAAGATCAGATTCCAGAACCACGTACAAGAGACCCAGGTCTGAACCAAAATGATCTGGTTGTGTTTTTCTGTTCACACTGCCGTGAAAGAAACAAGTGTGTCACATGAAGAAAACTTGAAACAGGACTGCTTTGAACAGCAGTGTGAACAAAACCTTATACACAATACTTTTAGACTTCTTTATATACTGCCCGGCCAAAAACAAAAAAAGGTCACCACCTGGATTTACCTAAGCAAATAGTTAAATATTAAAAAAGAGCCTCCCATGAGATAATTACTGCATTGGTGATTATGTTTCAGCAAGTTCTTTAACCCTAAACGATGCAGTGAGTAGCTTCTCGTTTGTTAACCAACCATGTAGAAAGAGTCCACATCCTGTGGTCGTGGAAAAGATCTGTTTCAGAAGGGTCAGATTGTGAAAGAGTGGTTCAGGGAGCATGAGACATCATTTTCACACATGGGTTGTCCACCACAGAGTCCAGAGCTAAACCCCATTGACAATCTTTGGGATGTGCTGGAGAAGACTTTGTGCATTGGTCCAAATCTCCCATCAGCAATACAGACCTTGGAGGAAAAATTAATGCAGCTCTGGACGGAAATAAATGTTGTGACATTGCAGAAACTTGTGGAAACGATGCCACAGGTAATCAAAGCTAAAGATGGTCCAACAAAATATTAGTGTGTGAGACCTTTTTTTCATCCAGGCAGTTCATTTGACCAGACAAGAACTTAAAAATGTAGTTGCCGGTCTCACCCTGAAGGGATCCTCTCAAAGTTTCTTGCAACCGGGTGTTTTTCTCCCTGCTCATTTGTGCTTCAGGCTTAGCTTCCTGGAAACATTCATTGTGACTATAAAAGGTCTATAAATTCAATTTAGCAGAAGCAAACAGTTATGAATCTCGACAAGCACATGGAGCCAAAAACTTACATTTTCCCTCCAAAACCACATCCCAATATACACTCAAACATAATTTGCAGGCTCCATAATAATGATGTTGCCCGAGGTCCTGACTGTTCTTATTTTGTTCCCTCAGCTGCTGTTTTGTCCCCAGCACCCGGGCAGCCTCAGTGACTGAGT
This sequence comes from Ancistrus triradiatus, assembly GCA_025084515.1. Taxonomy (NCBI): domain Eukaryota; kingdom Metazoa; phylum Chordata; class Actinopteri; order Siluriformes; family Loricariidae; genus Ancistrus; species Ancistrus triradiatus. The sequence continues at coordinate 59,299 of JAJAGP010000774.1, read as the reverse complement.
TTAGTCCCTGAACATAGTCATTTACCGCCCATTCCTGGAATATGGAAGAAAACCACGGAGCCTCCCTTTTATTCTTTCGGTAGACCAACTTCAGTCTAATGGGTGTAGTAAAGATTGGACGGTTCCTTCTCCCTGCACTGTCGCTCAGCTTGTTTACAATCTAACTATATGTAACAACTATTCTGAGAAAGCTGTAACCTACATGGAGGGAAAAACAGGGTTTTAGCCCTGCTTTTCCTGGTGAGCTTCACAGGGGCCTGTGCAAAATTGACAAAACATGATATCCTCGATATTTTCTGCAATTTTGTTGATAATGATAATTAGATAATACTTTGCAACCTTTGAAAAATGTGTTCTAAAAGGCTTACATTGTACAAGCTCGCTATTGTTTGGATATTAACTGTTGCTTACTAATGACATCAGTGGAAAACACTGAAGGACCTTTAAACGTGAGGAACACTTGCCATCTGTTGGCTTTCTGGTCCTAATGCACTTTTTTTGCAGAATGATTCCGCTAAGGTTTTGCCGAGTGTGTTTTTGTGCTGGTACCTTGGCTGCTTTAAGCCCGCCATGGAAAGCTGACTGCCAAAGTTCATCATAATCTTCATATTCTGCACGGTGGTAAGTTCGCAGATGGTGAAATAAGTTCGTTTTGAGCAACATCCATCTTTTCAAAGCTAAACCACCTCCTGAGTATGAGCCATGTCCAGCAATTACATCTGACAACGTAGACTGCTAGGCTGGTGGTGTCTGCATTTTGTCTCCTGGTGCAGTTTGTCCACTCATTTTTAACCCAAGCTTGATTTGTGATGTTAAGAGACTATCGTAGACGAGGCAGATCGCACACCCTTGGACTCATCAATTCTTGTTCTAGCTTGCCCTCCGTCTGCATATTTAAAACACACTTATACAAGCGTAACAAGAACAATTTTAAGGAGTATAGGAATTATTCCGACCTATCATAATGCCAGTATAAACCGTAGACCTGTGATATTTGATCCTGGTGCATTTTGAAACTGTGAAATCACTAGAATCACCACCCAAATGTCAAACCACGACATCCCGGTTCTCACAGCAGCCAGTCGAGGAACAGCTCCGATTTCAAGCTGGTCATTGTTTTCGCTGCACTCCCACAGGAGGATATCAGTATCAAGCCTCATCTCAATCCATCCCCCAGCCCGCAAAGTGCCAACACGACTCCCTCCATCCTGATGAGATGTGGGATGAGAGAGGAAGACAAAGATGCAGAGAGACACAGGGCGAGAGTAATGCACTGTAATAGCCCTTACACTGAATCGCTCAAACCCACAGCCATAAATAGCCCAAGAGCCAAGCCAATTCAGGACAGTGCTCAGTGAGGAGAAAGATGCACGTCAAACATACACGTCACTGCAAGCCGATGCTCTTTCTCAAAGCACTCGCACCTTCAGGATTAACTAAACTTTATAGCTTAACGTTTTGCTGCCAGAACGCCGGCGGTGCCCCTGATGGAGCCCGACCCATTCATCCATTCAATGGAAAGCATGGCAGCGCACTGCAGGCCCGAGGCTCTTCGATGGAAGCAGCTTCAACAAAGCAAAGATGCCAGGTGAGATTCTTCCTCGACTCACCCACCTGCTCCAGGGCAAATTTACTTCCCAGCTGTCTCAAGGCCTTCACTCACGGTGGCACCATTACACCACAGAAAACGCCTCAATTCCCCTTCCATACGAGGTGTTAACTAAAAATAATAACAGACTGCCTACGTCTGAGGGAGGAGGGAGGTCCTGCTATGCAACAGTGACCCCTGACACCCCTGCAATAAACTGGCATCCCATCCATGGCACACTTAGGCACTGAATTCTCCACAACCCTGACCGGGAAAAGCAAGGATAAACAAAACTATACTAAAGTTGATCTGACAGACCGTCCAGCTTAGTCAAATACCTGTTTTTTTTATTTGACACCTAAAACAAGGCACAGCTACACCTAAAATTTTGAATAAAGAAATCCAGTTTCTATAAATATGCATCTACAGGTATCCAGGTAACCACTGGCTCTTGACTGAAATGGAAGCTGACCTCACATGACCATAGTAACAGTTTTTCTAGAGAGTGCAATGGGATAATGTTGAAAACAGGAGTGGAACACTACCACCTACACAGCATCTGAAACCCAAACTGTCATAAACATCACTCCTGCCTGGAACAATGTGCAGAACAAACACGCATTAACAAACACACACACACACACACACACACACACACACACACACACACACACTAGAACCAAAATATAACCGCACACTATGGAATATTAAGCATAACCATATCTCTGGCTGCACACAACCAAGAGTGAAACATGGTGGTGGTAGTATCATGGTTGGGGCCTGTTTTGCTGCATCTGGGCAGGACGGCTTGCCATCATTGATGGAACAATGAATTCTGAATTATATCAGAGAATTCTAAAGGAAAATGTCAGGACATCTGTCCATGAACTGAATCTCAAGAGAAGGTGGGTCATGCAGCAAGACAACGATTCTAAGCACACAAGCCGTTCTACCAAAGAATGGTTACAGAAGAATAAAGTTCATGTTTTGGAATGGCCAAGTCAAAGTCCTGAACTTAATCCAACGGAAATGTTGTGGAAGGACCTGAAGCGAGCAGCTAATGTGAAGAAACCCACCAACATCCCAGAGCTGAAGTTGTTCTGTATGGAGGAATGGG
>JAJAGP010000774.1:0-56494 GCA_025084515.1 Ancistrus triradiatus | reverse complement strand
GAGCACTATTGTGATTTCAATAGTGGTTTTCAAGTGGTTGTTGCAAAGCTTTCAGTTGTGTTTTGGATCATTATCCAGCTGCAGTATGAATCCTTCTCCACATAGATGCAAACAAGGATTTTCACTAGTGCTCAGACTTTTGGCCCACACTACGCGAAGAACAAATCCAGCTACATACGCATTATACATGCGCAATCAATCAGATATGGAGTGTACTGGAAGAAACAAGGCCTATTCTATGAAATTAACATTTGCATCATTTATTAGACACCCTCATCTAGAACAACATACAACTGATACAGCCTTACAGTCCAAGCAATTGTGGGTTAAGGGTCTTGCTTAGGGACCCGACAGTGGCAACTTGGCAGTGGTGGGATTTGAACCCTGCATCTTGTGGTCCATAGTCCAGTACCTGAACATAGGCTACACAGTCCAAATACATTTTCTCTCAACTTTTTCCACTCAGGTGGTGCCTAATACTCTAGTTCACCTAGATCTAAAGTATGTGGACAGCCCAAAAATATTATATCCAGAACAATTGCTTGGACTGTATGATTGTATCAGTTGTAAATCAGTCTGGATAAGAGCGTCTGCTAATGTAAATTCCACTAGATTTTGGAACATGACTGTGAGGTTGGTTAGACTGCATTGCAGCATTCCAGCCCATTTTCAAAGGTTCTATGCAAGCCACCCAAGTTCTCAGTCAAAGTGGGCAAACCAATCCTCTACAGAATGCATTTGAGGACAGCAGGGCAGAAAGTTCATGAACTGACTTGTTGAAAGCAGAAACCTATAAATGTGTTCTATTGAGAGCTCAATAATTAGAAGGGTGTCCACAAACATTTGTCTGTATAGTGCATGATTGGCTGCGCCTGAGGGAGTGAAGTCATTCAGGGGATCATCTCCCAGAACTGCAACAGCAACCCCTGCCGGTCCTACAGTGGACCTCCGCTCCCCACGGGAACCAGGAACGCTGGAGTCCCCACGACCTTGACCAGCCAAAGTAGCAGAACGGAGAAATATAAATCACATTTTTTAATATGCCCTTGGATTTCCATTGTAATGAAGTTTCATGAAAGGACCTTTCATTTCTTCTCAACACAGCCAAACATGCTGTAATTATTGTTCATCATAGTTTCTCATCTCAGAAACCTTCATTTGTTTCCATCCTCCGCTCCCTTTCTTCCTCTCACCCTTTATACAGCACGCAGAGCCAAAATGGTTTTCATCTTCTTTTTTCTGAACGAATAAACACTGCATGCATGAACAATCAAGCGACACTTTGATTAAGGTGGTGCTGTGGGCTGAAGTACTACAACTCGTTAAGAGTTGCATGGGGGGGAGGGGGAGGGCCTGAGAGTAACGATAAAAGATAATTAAAATCTGTTCCTATCAATTAGAAAATATGCATGAACACAGCCCTCAGCTAACATGCACTCTCCTAATGGCAGACCAATGTGCTCGCTTCTAATTAGAAGTTCACCCGTGTTTATATCATGGAGCGCGGCTTCAGGCCTAAAACACACCGGCTGATTTCAATGTAGCTCCGAAAACAGGAACCAGTGGGGGTTTTAGGTCTGGTTCATCTCCTCACTGTTTGTGTTACCAGGATGTTTGGGCCACGTTCAGACAGGCAGCTCAAATCGGGTTTGAGACAGATTTTGTAGAGTCAGAACAGCTAAAAACTGCATGGAATCAGAGTTTCCCCAAACAGATTCAAACCACATCTGGATTCCGAGACTCGGTCTAACCAGTCAGATCGGATTTGATGTGGCTTTATGTCATTCGGAGCTCGTCATCAAAGCCTGGAGTAACGAAGAGGTGCCACCTCAACTGTCAAAATAAAAGTCAGGTTTATTTCTATAGAGCCAAACTGAGCAATCCTATGGCGACACTGAATACTTTAAACACCGTATTTTTCGGACCATAAGGCGCACTTAAAATCCTTTAACTTTCTCAGAAATCGACAGTGCGCCTTTAAATGCGGTGCGTCTAATGTATGAATTAATGCTGGTTGTGCTTTCTGACCTAGAACCGATTGTAGATGGTACACGGCGCTCATAAATCTGTCAAAATGTTTTAGCACGGTCTTTGGTAGGTTACGAAGATTACGGCAACCGTAGTGCACAGCATAGCGGAGTAATACGGTATGTGCTTCACCATTAGGGTACGTGCATTCATTCATTCATTTTCAAGCTCAGCGCTATCAGTCATGCAGTACAACATGGTCATAGAGCAGCTGCGAGAGAATTCAACATTAACGAATCAATGATACGGGGAAGTGGAGAAAGCAAGAAAGACGCCCTGTGCCAGGTAAAGACCAAACTGAGCTTCCGACGGGACTTAAGAGTTTTGTTTCATTTAATGCGCCTTATAACCCGGTGCGCTTTATGTATGAAAATATACCCGTTAGCAGCCGATCGTTGATATTGCGCCTTATAATCCGGTGCGCTTTATAGCCCGGAAAATACGGTACTGCATACATGACCAAAACAGGTAGCTCAATGACTCGGTGGGTAGCAAAGTCGCCTCAGCACAATAAGGTCCCAGGTTCGATCCCAGGGTGGAGCAACCTGGGTCTCATTTGTGTGGACTCTATGTCCTCCCCGTGTCTGTGTGGGTTTACTCAGGGTACTCCGGTTTCCTCCCACAATCCAAAGACATGGGCCATGTCTGAAATGGTCTATTCATTCAGTAATCACTAGATAGTGTGTTCTGTGTAGTACACTATATATGGTAGCAGTGCGCGACAAATGAGGGAATTCAGACAAAACTTACTTACGCCGGAAATTATCTTGATCTTTCGTCACATAAACCGAGTACCGACAACCGGTGCTGTCATAAGACTTTGGAACTGTTACCAGTTGAGCAATGTTTTAATTAAGCTCACAATGCTACTTGTTAGGCGTAAAACTTCACTCATTTGTCCACCGAATTAAAAGCATGACAAAAACATAAATATTAAAAGGCACCATTTTCAACAGCAAACACATTATGAACTGTTTGCGGTTTAATAGGGGTTAGATAATGTTTTGTACTTATATTTGTACACGAAATTCCTCACTCTCATGGATTCGGAAAGCGTTTGTGGTACGTTAGTAAGTAAGTAGTGTACATCGGTTGTCCACTGTATTAACAGTGCATTATGGGTAACAAAGTAGTGTACACTATAGGGAATGTGTTTGTCCACTGAGAATTTGGATACCCTAAATAGTAAATAGGGTGCGATTTCAGACACACCCATGCACTAGGTTAATTGATAATGCTAAATTGGCCCGACTTGAGTGTAGCTATGACCAACCCTGATGTAACATCATGGCTGATAGCAACGTGAATAAATAAACATGACCACATCTCAAAATCAATAAAACTAGGAATAACATGTGGTTCGACAGATCAGGTGGCAGCACTTGTTCCAAGTTTTTCAAAGGAGCAAACTCCGAGGCGGATGTTGAGAAGACAGAAAACCTCCTCTGCATTTCCGAGTTCCCTCTGGATTAAATATAGCGCCTTCCCCCAGGCAAGGAAGAACTTGCTATCTCTATCGTTCAGCAGCATCAAAATCGTGTGCTGGAATGTCACATCCGGAGATGACAGGTGACAAATAACCTTCACCAAACGATCACTCAGGGCTTCAGCGCCGGAACGCGTGACAGCAGCTCAGCTCCAGTGTGGCACTCGAAACGACACTCAGTGCACCGTCTCAGCTCACTGGCAGACTAACTGACCCATGCCATCTTCTCTGACACGTTATCATCGAGCAGAGCCGTACAGGAGGGATTGTTTAGCAAAAAAGACACCTTCAAGCTTCAGCGCAGGGACTGGAAATGATCGGACTAATGCCACGATTCACCAGTCTTGTACTACTTTACTGCGCTTATGTAAACTTTTGAAATATTTCTCAATTTTACTCAATTTACTCAAGGCTTAGTTTTTCGGATAACACATACTTGGGACTGTGGTAGCCTAGCGGTTAAGCTACTGGACTATGGAACAGAAGGTCCAGGGTTCAAATCTCGCCTCTGCCAAGCTGCCACTGTTGGGTCCTTGAGCAAGGCTCTTAAACCACAATTGCTTGGATTGTAAGACTGTACCAACTATAAGTTGCTCTGGATAAGGGCGTCTGCTAAATGCTGTAAATGTTTACTTGTGTCACTACAATTTGACGTGAAACTGGATATTTTTCCCAGTCTTTACCCCCTTGGTCCTTTCATTACTTCGCATGTGCAAAAGTTACATAACACAAGTCATTTTTTCAGGTCTTACTTTGGCTTTCCACTTTCACTGTTACTAACAAATATTATGCAAGTCATCAACAAACATTAACACTGATTTCTGGGACACTCAAGATGGAAGATTCTGCAAGTGCTAGCTCTTCCAAGTACTTGTGTGGATGATCACCATCTGTGGCATTTGAATGAAGCAAACTTCTTTCAAGAAGTTATGGATTCAACATACCTTACGTCTGTCTACTAGTGGTAGACCAATTAACGAATTAATCGGCCATCCGGTCGATACCTGTGCTAACGAGGCTGATATTCAAAAACAAGAAACTGCAGATTAAATCGGTTTCCTGTATTACAACTTGCCACTCAAACTGGGACTACTGAGGGACTACAAATGTAAAGAGATGCTGAGAGAACATTCAGTGAGGGCGGGGACATTTATGAGAAATAACAACTTTGTTTGTTTGCTGCTTTTAACTGGGATTAAAAACAAAGAACTTATGCATTATTTACACATTTTTTCCTCAGAAACAAGATGCTGCTCTCATCTGGTAAGGTAACAATACTTTTTTTTTTTTTTTTTTTAATAAAAAAAAGTGCAAAAAAGAGAGTGCAAACAGAGACGGGTGAGACGGTTGTCACAGGTGGCGAGAGATGAGTTTGGCGAGATAACTGGGGGCTGGATATCGAGGCTAGAATGAAATAATACAGAATTTGTTACTATATTTCTCTACTACAAACAAGTCCTCCCAGTTCTACGAAGGCCTGACTTACGATATTTCGACGTTACAATGGGAATCCGATAATAAACATTAATCAGAAACAGTACTCTGATTTTTGAGAGAAACAGCCTTGGTGGCACAATAATCCTTTTGTTATTCACTTACAACACATTATTCAATTAATTACATGAGATTTTCAATACTTTATTATAAAACAAGTTCTATATTAATGATTTTGCTCAACTGTAGTTTATTATAAGGCTTCAATCATGGTTATGTACGCACTCACAGGCATGTACAGTATTAAGCATGTGTAAAGAACGCTATATTATATATAAAGTACATGTTAAACTCCTCCATTTATGATAAATTCAACTTACCGTATTTTTCGGACCATAAGGCGCACTTAAAATCCTTTAACTTTCTCAAAAATCGACAGTGCGCCTTAAAATGCGGTGCGTCTAATGTATGAATTAATTCTGGTTGTGCCTTCTGACCTACAACCGATTGTAGATGGTACACGGCGCTCATAAATCTGTCAAAATGTTTTAGCACGGCCTTGGTAGGTTACGAAGCTTACGGTCACCGTAGTGCGCAGCATAGCCGGGTAATACGGTACGTGCTTCAGCATTAGGGTGTGTGCATTCATTCATTTATTTTCGAAGCAGATTTCAAACACAACGCGATCAGTCACGCAGTACAACATGGACATAGAGCAGCTGCGAGAGAATTCAGCATTAATGAATCAAATGGTATGGAAGTGGAGGAAGCAAGAAGACGCCCTGCGCCAGGTAAAGACCAAACTGAGCTTCCGACGGAACTTAAGAGTTTTGTTTCATTTCATGTGCCTTATAACCCGGTGCGCTTTATGTATGAAAATATACCCGTTAGCAGCCGATCACTGATATTGCGTCTTATAATCCGGTGCGCTTTATGGTCCGGAAAATACGGTACAGTGGATTTATCGGAAAATATCCCCATAGAGAGTCAGGGACCTGTAATATATTTTATAACAGTGCTTTTTTTTTTACTAGGAATCTGTATAAACTGATCTGAATGTGAACAAAAATTTAACATCCAAACGACTTCTAAGATGTATTTTGTTCACTGGTCTGTGTTAGTATGATGACATTTTCTGTTCAGTGACTGAAAAATCTTTGAGTTGAGAATTGATTCGACGGTTAAGGTACACTGCACTAATAAGCTATTTGCAGTTAATTGCAGAGCTGATTGAATTAGATGATTAATACACATAAGAGCGCTTACACAATTAGGAGAGGTTAAAAAGTTCCCCAGCGAGTTAGCAGTAGGCACAAGTCACGCGTCGTATCGATCAGGAACGGATCGATAGCCGACAGCATAAATGATAAAGAACTGCTTAGGATATAATCATTACTTACCTGCTAACCTGAGGGCTTTAATTCATCCATCCTGCCTTCGATAGAGCTTACATTTATTACTGCTGCACTGCGTTTTCCACCTCACACACGATATGATCCACAGATTTAGTCTATTACTAATTTAAAACAAATAATAATTACTTCAATAAATAGGCACCCTGATGTCCCATAACCGTGATCAATAAAAAAAAACATCAATTAAGAAAATGATAAATAAATCAACTGAGTAACTGAGCTCAGGCACAGTGCTGGCTTTCCAGGGTCCATCTGACTTCATGGAACTATTATTATAATTACAGGAGGAAATGTACAATTAACAGGAGAAACAAATAAAAAGATGGCAAAGCACAGAGCAACGCATCTCACACACAAATTGGTCAAAGCTGAGATGTGACTTTTTTTCAATCCAAATGCTGATCACATTACACAAACAGAACTCTTTGCCCGGTGTAGAAGATATCTGTTTTTTCTTTATTGTTGGCACAGAACAAAGCTGCAAAGGCACGCACGCCAAATACACACACTGACAAGTTAAATAAACGCTACAAGCCTAAATATGTCAAGAATACATATAACCGTGTGGGCAGTGTGAGAGGGCGGGACATGGAAGAAATGTGGTTCATAAATGTCGGTCCTACTTGTGGCTCAGAGTATGGGTCGGCGATACAGTAACAATATCACAGGGCCGCATCACCATCCACGAGATTTAGCACAATTCTTTTGCACGAAGGTTTTTAAGACTAATTTCCAAATGGAACACAGTAAGCAAACCAATTTCTCTAATGATACAAATATAGCAGAATAAGAATTTAAAAGAAGAGAGTCTTTAGGCTTTTATTTATGAAGTGCACCAATAAACAGTTTCCAAATTTCACCACAATGTTTTAGGTGCAAACGTTATCAAAATAATACTAGAATAAAGTCAAACCGTTCTGAAGTCCAGCTAGATCTTAAAATATTAATAGTGACCGAAAAGACCGAAAAACTGGAGGTTGGTCATTTTGGATTCAATCATCTCTTGTGTGCATCAGAGGAATTTTAATAAGAAATCGACTATAATCAACTAAGTCGCTTAAAAAACCCTCATGTTCAATCACTTTATTTCGCATCATATCGTTGGCAAAGTAGTGTCATGCCCGAGCCACGCCAGAGGGCAGTAACTCTCACCCGCCTCCAGTTGCCGGCGGACGACGTGCTGCCAAAGACTTTCCTGTCGAGGTCTCAAGATCCTAAAGTGACTCTGTATCAGACTAAATAATGCCAAGACGCATATTTTTACATTCTTTTATTCTATATTTTATTTATCTGTTAATATTTACTTCTGATTTTTTCTTTTAGTACAGACTTCTCTGAGTCGATAAATTCATTTTCACACTTCATTTTTACACTTAGATCTAAGCCACATAAGGACGTTGGGTCCATTTTTGAGTCTTGGTCCTCCCAAGGTTTCTTCCTTATAACGTTTAGGGAGTTTTTCCTTTCCACTGTTACCTTAGGCTCGCTCAGTTTGGGAATGGGCTTAGATATTAGAAGATAATCTAAAATGAATCTGACTTGCCTTGCCATGCATCATTGATGTCTTTCCGGCGCTTACTAGTTTTCTCATATGGAATTTCACTAAACAAAAGGCTATCATTCATGTTAAATTTTGCCCATGAAGATTTCCAATGAATCACTCTTCTCTTTTTCTTAGATACTCGTTGGGGGGGCTCCAAGGAAAACAGGTTTGGAACCACTTCTGTGGTTAAGGATCCTAACCAAAAGCCTACAAGTTCAAATCCCATCTCTAAAACCCTAAGTGAGGGGATCAGTAAATGAGTCATCAGCTACAGGATCAATATCCAGTCTCCTGATTCTGTTTATTTTTTTGCTCTGTCATGAATCAACTACCCACTGCAATCAAGACACCCTCATCAGATCCACCTTCCGAGAATATGCCGTCAGTCCCGAGCGTGTGGGACGTTTATTTTCTCGTGAAATCAAACCCCGACTGCAATCATGGTGCGCATGTGATGAGTGAGTAAAATGGGAGAGAGAATCGTGTTTACTCGAGCAGAACTCGCAGGATACAGAAGGGACCGGCGCCACGGTAACTCTGCACCACTTTGTAGGAGAGTATGGGGTGTTGAACAAGCCCTTTATAAGTGACTTGGGAATTCTCTTCTCTTCCTACGCTCCTCACTTTCACGGCTGCCGCAGCATCCCACGACTCCAGTAACCCCTCGGTGACTAAAGCGAGTCTTTGAGGGAGACAGTTTTGGAGCTGACGAATGACTCACATGAACAGGAGGACATGTACCATCTTTCACCAAGTGACCAATTCGTTCCAGAAGGCTTGTCGAGAACCGAAAATGGCAAGCACCGAGAAAATGTTTCCCATAAGGATGAATGTCAATTGAATGAATCCGTTCCAGGCCTTATATAGTATAGTATACATTAAAGGAGCTGTATCGTACAGGAGCTCCCTGACTTACGATGGGGATATGTTCTGACAAATCCATCATAAAATAAATGAGCCGAGGAGTTTAACGAGTATTTGGTAGAGCGCTCTATACTGTATCATAGCGGAGCCTCATGATCAGTAATAATAAGCAAGTTCATGTTTAAAACACTTAAATTAACCTACAGTTGGCCAAAATCCTTAATACAAAGCTTATTCTATACTCCAGTGTTGAAAAATCTCATGTCATTTAGTGAGTAATGGATTAAAAGTGAGAAGTAAAAGCAAACTGTGCGCCAGCATAGCTGCTAAGCTACCTGCAGCCTGTGTTCTGAAGCATTCGGTTCCTGTTTTGCTTTCAGTTGGCTCTTATAAACTAACCTTTTTTTTTAGCACCCAATATAAATAAAAACATGATAAACACAGAGAAGCTCTTCATTGAGCAAGGGCTAGTCAAAATGCACAGAGAATAGAATTTGACGATTCTTTTTTCATTGAATATTCACATATTTGCACTTTGTATTTCAAACTAATGTTACGTGATAGTGTTTTAAAAGCCTGCTTTATATAGGAAGTGTAGGGAACAGTTACTGCTACTGCAACAACTCATTTGTTTTGGACCTACTTTTGGTGAAAGGTAGTATCAGTATTAAAGCATAATCAGTATGAAATTAAGGACTTTTGTTTAATTTGTTTCTTCTCTCTGTTGCTCTGTAAAAGCAATAGATAATTCGAGGTTGTGTGTCACCACGGATTACATTATGGCTGTGATCATCTACGGCACTCGCCTTCGGCAGTGTTGCGATTACAGAACTTTGCAATGGACTGGCACCCTGTCCACAGTGCACCTGAGGTCCTGGACCAGGATAAGTCGAGGTAAACTGAGATGCTTTGCTTTTGATCTGTGTCGGCACCAGTCTGAAGTCAGGAAGAAACTCCTTCAGAAAGTTAGAGATCAGGAGACAGCATAGAATTTCAGCAATGCAGAAGAATGTCTGAGCCTGCAGAGAAGCTCTGAACCTTCTCGGCATACTTGGAGACATTAGACAGCATCCAACAGCTCACTTTCTGTTATGAGGCATCATCACAGCTCTGGGTATGATCATTAACCGAAAAGGAGGAATAAAAATGACAAATGACCTCATAAAATCTAACAAAGGGAGAGGAGATGTCTTAACTGGAGCTTCTGTTCTGGCTAACAGTCTGCGCTTGTGCATCAAGTTTGATTTAATCTGACCTTCAGTGACACAAAAGTAGATTTCTTTGCCTCCAAATTTGCATTTATATATTTATGCAGAGCGTCTTTCAGAGTTGCGTTAGTGTTCAACAGTGACAACATGGAGGACCTGTCCTTGGACCTAACCACTAAGCCACCACTGTCCTATACAGAAACTCAAATGGTCAGAGGAATTCTGGACGGGATTCAGCCTTGTTTCCGACCTGCCGAAATGTCACCAAGCATGGTACACCCAACAGGCACCTGGACCTTCCAGCTGGCAACGTGAGAAAAGAAAGGAAGGCAGGTGGAGAGTGAGAAAGAAGTAGGAATTTATGAGCATGAATACAGGAAAATTCCCTAAAGCCTTTTATAGATCTTCCAACTGCCCCGGAGTCCAGAGAGTACTTTATCAAAAATCCTGTCAGTTCTGGGCAGAAAAGCTGAGTCTAACAAGAAAATGGATTAGCATACTCTCTAAAAACAAGAGCTCTCTTCAATGCATGTCTTCTGACTCTTAAACTTCTTTAACCTCGTTATATCCCCACATTATGACCTAATCGGTGACTGATCAGCATTAGGTGATGTAGAGAACTGGAGAAAAAATGTACAAGGATACGGTTACTTCAAAAAATATTTTCTTTTAATTAGAAAGCCGTTTCTTTAGTTAATCCATTATTTTTCTAAGTGCCGTGTAGAAGGATGGTTCTAATTCTGCCAAGATTGCTTAATTAAAACTATTTTTAGCTTGGAGCAGGGAGTTAGAGTGAAACTCTGTATTATATGTGTAGAAACTTCCCAATATAACAATATAAAAAGGATGGAAAGCAGAGCACTGTAGCTACTAGTACGGAGTATGAGCAGTTAGCCAAGAGATCACGTATGCAGCCTCGTAATAGATTAGCAGAATACGCTAAATATTTTTCTTTGGTCTGGAATAAAGGTAAATAAAAATAAAAAAAACAGTTAATTGTAGCAGGAATCCCAAATTAAGAGAATTTGCATTAGGGCATTATTAAAGATAGTATAACACGCCCGGTACTCCTACAGTCATGTTTGCTGACTGGGTAGAATGACTCATTTTGTGTATTGAAAAGAATACTGAACATATAAGGCAAGGTCTGTAAATAAAAGCTTTCATTCTGGATTCTCCCGCCAAAGATGCTGGACTTCTGCCAATACAATAGGAGTGTGCAATCTGTTGGAAATCTGTCACGGTTAAAGACAGCCAACGACAACTAACTTATTTTAGCATCTGCAAACTAAAAACCGAATAGAATATGAAGATTATGACAAACTTCAGGAGTCAACTGTGACGACAAGCCTAAACCAGCCAAGGTACAAGCACAAAAATACACCAAGCAAACCTGAGCGAATCATTCTGCAAAAAAGTGCCTTAGGACACAAAAAGCAACCGATGCTAAAACAATGAACGCTATCACCAATTACATCGAGAAAGACACGGTGCCAATTCAGGTGGTTGAAATTGATGGGTTCAAACACCTTATGAATACTTTAGACCCAAGATATTCACTGCCAAAACTATTGTCTAATTACCACTATCGATAAAATCACAGAAAATACCGAGATATCACTCACCCCTACTAGGTATGCACCAATCCAATATTAGGATCAGATATTGTTCCTGATATTAACAAAATACCGTATTTTTCGGACCATAAGGCGCACTTAAAATCCTTTAATTTTCTCAAAAATCGACAGTGCGCCTTTAAATGCAGTGCGTCTAATGTATGAATTAATTCTGGTTGTGCCTTCTGACCTAGAACCGATTGTAGATGGTACACGGCGCTCATAAATCTGTCAAATGTTTTAGCACGGTCTTGGTAAGTTACGAAGCTCATGGCCACCGTAGTCAGGAAACATCGCGAAGTATAACGGTAATTTCTTCATCATTAGGGTGTGCGCCATCCATCATCCATTTATTTCTAAGAAGCGGATTTCAAACTCAGCCGCAATCAGTCCCACGCAGTACAACATGGTCATAGAGCCCCCAAGCTGCGAGGAAATTCAGCCATTAAACGAATCAATGGTACGGAAGTGGATGAAGCAGAAGGACGCCCTGCGTCAGGTAAAGACCAAAGCTGAGCTTCCGACGGAACTTAAGAGTTTTGTTTCATTTAATGCGCCTTATAACCCGGTGCGCTTTATGTATGAAAATATACCCGTTAGCAGCCGATCGTTGATATCGCGCCTTATAATCCGGTGCGCTTTATAGCCCGGAAAATACGGTAAGTTGGATCGGACATTGGATAATTAGGCCGATCCACGAGACCTATCCATTTACTTTAATGGTTTGTTGAAGTTGAATTATTTAAGTTACGAATTGCTCTTCTATTTGTAGTGATAAAATATGCACGCTGAACCTTTCCTTATTTGTTTTTACAACTCTCATCTATGTATTTTTTTAAGTTGCTAAATGTTACCGCAGCAATTTCATTAAATATTGTTTGTTTAATTGTAGCCATTTTCTTAAAGAAAAGCACTGTTATGGAATAGTGAAAAAAAAATCCATAAAAAACTAAAACATTAAAAAATAAGATGGAATTTGAGAAACAATAAAACGGATACAAGGCCCTATATTTCACACTTGCTATGCCAGTTAATAACGTAAAAGTTTAAAACAGTAAACGTGATGTTTAAGTCAATCCTGATGTCTTAAATCTCTGGCACATTGAGGTATACAGTTTATTAATTCTACAATGATATCACATCAGTATTGGGTATCAACGGATGAGCAAAGTTGTATTGGAACTGAAAAAGTCAGATCGGTGCATCCCTAACCCTTACTACACATTACATAAATACTCTTTTCAATATTACACCAAAAATACTGCATCTATCACAAAATAGCACTGTGAAGTGATAGTCCGTTCCAGATGGGATTCATTTCCAAAACTGGAATTTGTTTTACATTGCTGCTAAAAGTGGTTTGGACTGGTAGTAGGACTGTGGTGGCCTAGTGGTTAAGGTACTGGGCTATGGACCAGAAGGTCCAGGGTTCAAAGCAAGGCCCTTAACCCACAACTGCTTGGATTGTAGTTGCTCTGGATAAGATAATCTGCTAAATGGCATAAATGTAAATGGTTTGAAGGTTTTCTTGGGTCCCTAAACAGCAGAACATTGTTTGAATCCAAGTATTGTTGCTGACCACGTGCATCGCTTTATCCCCACAATGTATCATGTTCTAACAGTCACTGCACAATCCTAAAGGGGATTTATTACAACATATGTCATTAGGAACGTGCAGTGGACAAATATTAGGGAGTATCGTTAGAATCACTAAGTAATGCTTCCTGTTTTTGTTAATTCCATAACAGTACAGCTTTAGGGACAAATCATAAGGTACTACTCTGGGGACTAGTCTAGGAACCCACAGTTATGGAATGTGAAGGCTGAAAACTGTTATTTATATCCTATTAATGGTTGTTAGAAATGGTCCGAATTCCTACCCCCAGCCCCCCAATATCATTACTCTCCTGTCAGTGGAGGAAACCCTCCAAAGAATGTGACGCCACTCGGGCCATGAAAAATTTAAATAATGCACCGAGTGTCCTTAATGGTACGTAATTCATTTTCCACAGCCGCAATTAGAGTCGTGACTTTTCTATGGCTGAATCTCAAATGCAACACTGTGGGGCACTCATTTGTATTCAAACCTGTCATTCTGGACCTACAAAGAAAAAAATGTGGTGGTTGTTAATGAATTGGTGCTGTTAAGCAAAGCACAATAACTGTATGCACAAGCCAGGCTGATAAACATTAAGCAATCGATTACTCATTCTGTTTACATGTTGGAGTACTCAACAATATAAAAATTACCCACTGCAAATCACAAACGGCGTGAGCACAATACATGGCAGCGTTAAGATGGCACGGGGAGGACAGATTTATTGAACAGAGCCTGTGATTTTAGCTTCGACGACTTTGATTTGTGGCCTCGCTTTCAAAACCTTTCCAGCACAGTCACAGCAATCTCGAGAATGAGGAACATTTCCCATTGATTTGTGTGCAAGCAGAACAGCAGAGGCACAGCGGGAGTGGGATTGCCGAGTATGGAAATTATCTGAGAGAAAGACAGGAAAATAAGTCCCGCATCACTAGCCCAGTTACAGGTAGATTTTCTGTTTAAACAGCTATGTTATCAAATTAATGAAAAAGGTTCTGTACACATCGAGGAAAAGCTGTGCTGAGGATGAAATTCAGAGCGTGAATCTTTCACTCGACCTGGATTAAGACTGCAGTTCGCTGTTACTCGATAACTAAAGAACACTGATGTCAAGAACGCAACAGACGAAAGAGATTAGCTGAAAACTAATCCCATCATTCTGAGCGGGGTTTTAGTCCTTCAACTGAGAGTCTACTCGAATCTTACATTTGCACCAATTCCGGGGTTATTTGAGGTGAAAACCAAGCTGTAAGAAACCAGACAAATCCCCAAAAGATGAAATGTTTCATTTATAACAATATAGCATAGACAGACAAAGAACTGTGTTACAAAAACACAGTTTACTCCTAATCCTTTATATGTAATCCATACACAAACCCATTTATGGCAGATTGAGAGCTCTTGAAATAAAACTGAACTGTGTCATTTTAAATACTGCAAAGCCATGTTTAATTTAAATTCCAACACATGGACGCTTCAGTCAAACAGTAGCTCTGTCTCAAATATTTAGCATGTAGTTAATGAAAAACGCCATACTGATGAAGGAAAAACAGCAAAATGCAGTGTACTACCATTATTAATGTAATGTACAACTGTAAGGTATTACTGTAAGCTACAAATGCAAGGTATTGCTATAAAGTACAGCTCTGAGATATTACTCTAGGGTACAACTGTAAGGTATTACTATAAAGTACAACTAAGTATTACTCTAGGGTACAACTAAGAATTACACTAGAGTGCATCTGTAAGGTATTACTGTAAAGTACAACTCTGAAGAATTACACTAGGGTACAACTCTGAGCTATTACTCGAGTGCATCTGTGAGGTATTACACTAGGATACAACTCTGAGGTATTACACTAGGATACAATTGTAAGGTATTACTATAAAGTACAACTGTAAGGTATTATGCTAGGGTACAACTAAGAATTAGACTACAGTGCAACTGTATGATATTACTATGAAGTACAACTCTGAGGAATTACACTAGGGTACAACTGTAAGGTATTACACTAGGGTACAACTGTGAGGTATTACTCTAGGGTACAACCGTAAGGTATTACTCTAGGGTACAATTGGTGAGGTATTACAACTAGAGTGCAACCGTAAGGTAATTACTCTAGGGTACAACCGTAAGGTATTTTTTTTTACTCTAGGGTACAACGTAAAGGTATTACTCTAGGGTACAACCGTAAGGTATTTACTCTAGGTACAACCGTTAAGGTATTACTCTAGGGTACAACCGTGAGGTGTATCTCTAGGGTACACCCGTGAGGTATTACTCTAAGGGTACAAACCGTGAGGTATTAAAAACTCAAGGTACAATTGTAGTATACACTAGAGTTGCAACCGTGAGGTTATTACACTAGGGTACAACAGTAATGTTACCTAGGGTACAACCGTAAGGTATTAATCTAGGGTACAACCGTAAGTATTACTCTAGGGTACACCGTAAGGTATTACGCTATGGTACCACCGTAAGGTCTTACTCTAGGGTAACAACCTAAGGTAATTACCTGGGTCCAACCGTAAGGTATTACATGGTACAACCGTAGGTATTACTTTTGAAATACACCCAAAACCATGGAGGCTATTGTACAATTGAGTATTACTCTAGGGGTTACAATTGTGAGGTAATTACACTAGAGTGCAACCGTAAGGTATACAACTAGGGTACAACCTTAAGGTATTACACTAGGGACAACCGTAAGGTATTACTCTAGGGTACAACCGTAAGGTATTAAACTCTAGGGTAACACCGAAGGTTATTACTCTTAGGTACAACCGTACGGTTATACTCTAGGGACAACCGTAAGGTATTACTCTAGTACAACCCGTAAGGTGTACTCCGGGTACAACCGTAAGGTTTACTCTAGGGGTCCAAACTCGTAAGGTATTACTCTAGGTACAATGGTGAAGGTATTACACTAGAGTGCAACCGTGAGGTATTACACTAAGGTAGCAACCGTAAGGTATTACCTAGGGTACAACCGTACGGTAATTACTCTAGGTACAACCCATACACCCGTAAGGTATTACTCTAGGGTGCGAAATTGTGAAGGTATTACACTAGAGTGCAGACTGTAAGGTTATTGACACTAGGGTACAACCTAAGGTTTCACTAGGGTACAACCGTAGGTATGACTCTAGGTAACAACCGTAAGGTATTAACTCTAAGAGTGCAACCGAAGGTATTACTCTCGAGTCAACCGTAAGTTTTTAACTCTAGGGTACAACCGTAAGGTTTAACTCTAGGGTAGCAACCGTAAGGTATTAACTAGGGTACAACCGTAAGGTATTACTCAAGGGTACAATTGTGAGGTATTACACTAGAGTGCAACTGTAAGATATTACTATAAAGTACAACTCTGAGGTATTACTCTAGGGTATAACTAAGGTAGTACAAATTACAACTGTGAAGTAATACTACAGAGTACAACTGCAACCTAGGGTACCTCTCTAAAAACAGCTATACCAACCAACAGTGTACAACAAATTCTCTCTCAAACTGAACACTATACTTGTGCATGTGAGTATAATGTGTGTAGGGTTGAGGACGCATGTTGAGCTAGAACATATTCACAGATGAATACAAACCGCATCCAAGCATAAATTGCTGCAAACACCATGTTTCAGCTAAGTTAAACACGGAGTGCGTTTACATGCACTTAATAATCCGATACCTGCAGAAAATCAGATTTTGAAAATCAGCAGACCTGGCAACCGTGTTGGTTATATCGCGAGCACGCGCAGACTGGGAAAACCAATTGAAATCTGATTACTGGGATAAAATTCAGCTCTATATCGGATTTCTATAGCGGAGTATGCTGTATACATGACCACTTGCATAATCAGATAACTACAGAAATCCAGCTACGATGGGATTATTAAGGGCATGTAAACAAACTCAATGTTAGATGCTAAGATCAAGTTCTTATCAGCCAGCAAGACGCTAGTTCCTAATACCCCTCCGACAGTCTGCTTTGAGTGTCTCAGAGTCTGTGCTGGCTGACTTGAGGTTTGTTTATCTTCATCAGCACTGAATTACTGCTGCTTAGTGCAACATTATAACCTTACTGGCTTTCATTTGAAGCTGCAGTCGTAAACAGGATTATACCTTCTAATGGCCGGGTAACTACCGGTTCACCAAGGAGAACACAGGGTTCTAGAGAGAGGACTGGGAATCACTCTGCTCTTGGGTCCAAAACTGCTTTGAGAATTTTAACTGCATGCCTTTTGATTGTTTTCTTTCCTGGCAGCCACTTCTGTAAACCAATACCCTGAAATATTTGAGCTTGTTTTATGAAAGTATTCTGTAGAGTGCAGAAAAATGGTTTGTATTTTGCCTTTGCTCATATTTAGCAAATGAAACACAATATTTAGGCTGCACACTTAATTTGGAAATGTGATTTAGTTAGCGTCTTTTAATGAGATTTTTCTGGAAATGTCATAAAATAAATCAAACCATGCACAACTATATGGATTTCTAACTTACTACACTATCTACACCAAAAAAACACAACACCTTACCCACACACTGCTTCACCTCCACCACAAAGTTCACCACCAATGGTGGCATGAAGCTTAGCCGTCACTGAGCAAGGGGAAGCCAGACAGGTTTCCTTACTTATTGTTTATTACTATAACCTTATTAGTTAGATAACTTGGTTTAATTCTCATACAACAGCTAAGCCCCCCAAGGAGGTTGGCTCCCTTTTTGAGTCTTGGCCATCCCAAGGTTTCTTCCTTAAAACTTTTAGGGAGTTTTTCCTCGAACCCATCTCCCTAGGCTTGCTCAGTTTGGGATTGGAATAGAAAATTGTAAAGTTGCTTTGAGAAACTGTCTTTGACTTTGACAGAGAGGGGCACTACAGATAGCCCTTCAACTTCCCATCCTTCATTTCATTCATACCCTTTTATGCATCTCAGCCAACCAGCAAGCAACATTTATAAATAGCCCATGTTTGGGTCATTCCAGAGCTTTAGTGGAACATTTCCTTCCTATTTTTATCTCTAGCTCATTTCTCCAAGACCAGATTCTTCTGCGTGAGTTCCAGATTACAGCACAATACCAAGAATTAACAGAGGCTACAGCAAATGCCCTGCTTTAGTCGGCATGTGTCAGCGGATTAGTATCAACTGTTCAAACATTGGAATCTGTGTTAATTACACATCACCTAATATCCATCGAAGCCTTTTCCTCCCTAATAGGCAGGGCTGATCGCCCCGAACAAAGGTGCTTTGTGTTTCTGCAGGTTTGCACATTTAACCCCTCCAATTAAAGCATCAGCGCTCCCATATTTCCATGTAATTGACAAGGCACTGTAACAAAGGGACACAGTGATTGGCATTCAGGGCCAAACTTTGCTAATCCAGGCAATTTCTGGTTAACTGGGTCCAAACAAAAGCACATTAAGGCTCTGAATAAGAGAAGTTCTGCTCGGCTACTCCCTGTTCATTGTTAGAGCTGAATTAAGTGTAGCTGTTCATTAATCAAAAACACGAACATGTAGGCCAGGTTCAAGCAGATACAAGCAGGAAAGGAGGGACACGAACACACCCTCTCGTTTAGAAAAATGAGTCAAAGAGAAAAAGGGTCAATGTCAAACAAAATTCCTCTTTCATAGCATGAGATATTTTAGATAACAACTGATAAAATACAACAATACAACTAATACAACTGACAATACGCCATTTCATGACCATCTGATCGACGTCCGTTCATTAATGACCGAGGCCTCAACAATTACTACTAATCATTTTAGGAAGTAAAAATCTTTTCCTCCTGTCTTTTAACTGTAGATGTTGCAGCCATGGACAGCTGGTCAAATTAAAAACACTTTGGCATGTGTTATTACCTGCCATAAATATTATTCAGGTCATATTTTGATGATTTGTTTACATACATTTTAAATTTATTTCTTTTCATGGATACTGATTTACTGATAAACAGGAGCCACATGACAGTCTGTGGCATGCACAGACACTCTTAGGACACAGACACAAGAAGAGACGTGAAATGGGAAAGTTTGTACTCTGCTTAAAGGTTTAAAGTGTTTAAAAGGTGGTTCTGCATTGCCTGTGCTGGGAATCAGTGTTTCTTCAAGTGGACTCATTCCCTCTTGGTTTTGTGCAGCCAGTGAGGTCTGTATTCATGTTTAGATTGCATCATGGGCGTTTATATTCTGGTACTAGTGAAGTGCAGCAAGTGTAACAGAAGAATACATCTATCAGGAAATGAAGAACGATGGTTATTGTGCATTTCCTGGAGGGAGTCCTATGTAGAACAGTTTCAACTTTGGATGCTGTCTAGTTGGCAGCGTTCCACTCGTGTTTTCAGCGTTCTCTATGTAGCATTTGCTTGTGAGATGGTTTTCTTTGTGAAAATACCCCTTACATTTACACTGAGGTAGCATAAACAGACTGGGACTATGGTAATGGCCGGTCAACGTCCATTTTGGACCCGGACCTGTTTCACACGCGGTCATTAAATCGTTGCACCCCTGTATAGTAATTCGAAAGGATTGTAAACTTCAAACTTTAATATTACTCGGTGTTTCAGAGCCTCCACAAAGTATTCAACAGCCACTTGAGTGCTGCGTTGAATTCCAGGGTTGCCAGATCCCGCCAGAGAATCCTGCACCGGGACTAAAATCCAAACAAAGCCAAATCTCTAAGAATAAGTGGACCTGGCAACGTGTTTTTTTCCACTCTGAGAAAACCGTGAAAATCTAAACGTTACAGCTTCACGTCAGCAAAATCGTACTCCGAGCCCAAGACGCAAACGTCATCGCAAATTTCACTTCAGCTGTGCAGCCTCTAGGACACAGAGTCAGACAGAAGTCAGAGGGGACTTTAGTCAGCACTGGAGACAGTGACTGTGTGGCAAGGTCAGCGGGACACATCATAGGAGGCACGATGCGTCACAGGGACATCGAACCAACAATTAGCAAAGAGGAAAAGAGAGAGAGGAGCTTGAGGAGTCGCCTGCTGTCAATCTCAAATGCATTAGCTGCATGTCTTTGTCTAGGTCTGTGTGTGTCTCTTTGTGTGTGTGTGGCTTTGCAGACAGCATAAGAGATGCTCTGTTTACATTTCAATCAGCCGGTCCTATCCCACATCCAGATGCTCTTCCGATAATAAACAAGTCCTCTTTGTCTTCAAATGTTAAAGAGATAAAACCCAAGCCAAGTGCAGCAGGAGCAGAAGATAAACACACACACACACACAGACCAGATTGACCTTTGAAGTTTGGAGCTTCTCAGTGCCGAAGGTGATTTGTTTTAGCCCTGACTAATTCGGTCTCCACTGAATCAGATAGTGTGAGCACCAAGGTGAATGATGTGAGAGGAACCTGCATGAACTCAACCTGCTGGGGATGAAGACAGGGCTGCAGATGGATGTGACCATGTGATGCACTGCTCTGTCACCGTGATAAAGACTTTTCAGCCCCCCTCTGTCACCGAGGCAGGAAGAACCAGCCCCACCGCTGTCACCACTCTCCATCAAGTGCATCCCTGCGTTCCACCAACGCATCAAATCAAACTCGCACAAGCCAAATCTTCGTCAAAGCAGTGTCGGCTCATTTCCTTTCGAGAGAAACCAAACACTGGAGCCCTAAATATACAAGTATCACCATGTACTTGCTCATTCAAGACCTCTACTGTGTTACAGTGCAACGCATTATTTCACACACGTTGACATGTTTACAATACAGGCATGGCAAGTTCACAGACAAACAATGGCAGTAATGTTGGACTAAACACCTCAGTGAATCTCAGTACGACACTTTCATAGGTTTGCACCTCTAACGGGTCAGATCACCGGCTGTCTGCCCTCCCTCCCAAGACAGTCCATTAAGACCTGGATTGCCAGCTCTGCTGGAGAAGCTGGCTGGTTTGCACAGGGACCTGAACCTAACTACTACAGACATGTTTGAGATGAAGCGGAGAGCCAAAATGAAATGGGGCTTTGTTCATCAGTGCCTGACCTTACAGTCATGATCCAAGATCTAGTAGCAGAGAGTTCTCTCAGAGTATTAATACCCATGTTTTTTGGTGTTCACAAACTTTTGCCTATGTATTCTACAGATGCTCCCCAATTTATGATGGGGTTTTATATATATATATAGATAGACAGACAGATAGATAGATAGATAGGTTTAAAGTCCAGGATGTGGACAAGGCCAAAGTGGCAAAGTATTATTGCTTAAAACATGGGAAAAAATGGAAATCTTAATGATTTTGGTGCCTTTTTTTGGTGATGCAATAAATGATATCTGTATTCCCATTTTGTAAAAGGTATTTCTAACAGGAATTTATGAAATGTGACAATAAAAGTTTCCCAAATTGATGAATCACCTATAGACATGCACACAAGCACATCAACTCACAAGCACATACAGACAGTATTTAGTAGGACACTAATAAAAGAATGAAAGATCTAAACAGAGAGCTGGTTTGTTGGCTGTACACCGCACAAGCATGTTCATTCATGCATCCACTGAACAAAAGCTCCCCAGATCATCCAGTTCAGGCCCCCAGATCCCAAACTAAACACTAAAAACGGAACACACCCAAAGCCAAATCCCCCTGCCACCATCTTGCTTGGTCAGACCAATAGTTTGATGAATGACGGATTTAATCCTGACAGCTGACGTCACCGGCTGCTTTAGCTTTTAATTGCACGCAGCAAGCAATCTTTGCAGGGACGATATTTGAAGGTCTTGGAGTCTCCTACGCTGGCGTTCCACCGCATGCTGCCTTACACAAGCCAGCGGGGTTCAGAGACCTGTGCCATTACCACCTCATTAAAAAATGATAGCGCTGCTTAAGTGGCCTCTGTCGCAGTGTTTAACGGGAGTGCTCTAAAGCAGGTACAAAAAACCAGACCATCAGAATAAAAGGAAAATGTGCGGAAGCCATAGATTCGGTGGAGGGAGACCGAGACGTGCCTTAGCTGGAGGGATCTCTCTCCTCGCATCGTGGCCTCTCCAGCAATGTAGATGAAAAAGCAAACATTTTAATGAGGCTCTTCTCTCACACTCAAGCAATTCAATAGTTCTTTTCAGAGGAAGAGTGCTGCAGAAGATTACAGCCTGAAACCACCAAATAAGGCCATGAGCATCAATACAGGCAGAAATGAAGCAGAGAATTAATAAATAGCACACATCTCATCTTAAGCCATCAGAACCTGAGTGCCTCTAATTAAATGCAGATCACAGGAGCCCTTACAGAATAAGAGGTCTGAGATCAGAGCACACTGATTATCATTAGTGCAGGCCTGCAAGTAAAGTCTGAGCGAGACTCACCATTCTATAAAATGTCTGCTGGTGGTGAGAAGTAACTGCGCACCCAGGGTGAGCATCCGAACGAACACTTAACTACTTAAGATCTTTATGACGCATTTAGGAAACTGGGCTGAGAATCACCAGACGTTAGGGCCAAAATCTGTTACCTTTTTTTCTTATTTAATTATGAGCAAGTATCCAGGCAACCAAAACACGGCACTCGTCAAGCACATGCTGCATGGTGAAAGCACACAGTTTCAGAATTCAAGATTCTTATCGTACGTCATTGCAAATGCAGCTCGGAGATGCGGACGAGTGCCGTTTGGGATATTTAGATATTTTTAACATATCCTATGTGAGCAAGAAAGTCAAGAATCCAATGATAAGCCTTGGTGATTGACAAGGGCTGGATAAACACAGCGCACACTGCTGAAAGAGAACAAAGATAAACATAGAGGCAAACTCTAAAACCCTAGGGGTTAAAAGCAATGAAGTCATCTCAGCTCCATAAATATAAGTGTCCAGTCTCAGCGGGGCGGGTGACAACAAATCAGTAACAGCACAACCAAAATATCTTATGTTCTGAAACCAGATTTGGGTTTTGAACCTCTGGGACCGTGTTCATAAAGATTCTTAGAAGAGATACACCGATTGATTGGCCGGTTTTCAGAGAGTCCAGCTGTGACTGGCGGTCAGCCGATCAGTCTCATAAAACCGATTCTGTGCCGGTCACATTTACACTTAAACACAGCCATGCATAAACAGCACAGGACTTTAACTTTAATTCTGAATTCGCTTCATGTGTGTATGGAGCTTTAAACACGGCTCAACCACTCACCGGTTTGCTAATGAGACCGGTGCTGACATGTTCATGATAAGACAGTGCTCGAATTCATGTGTTCTGAGTGTTACTTAGTCAACTAAATAGTCTACCTCTATATAGCGCATTACTAATGAGGAAATAGGGACACTAAAGAGGGAATAAGAATTTATTTCGGACACAGCCATGTCTTAAGTGTGGAAGCTCTTCAGAACGTGCTGTTTGTAATACATGCATAGCGTAAACAAGCTGTGAAGAAACAATTCTGCAAACGTTTGAAACTAATTTAATGAGACATTTAAAACAGCATCACCCTGCTGAGCCAGACAAGCCAGCAGCTAACTTTAAGCAATGAAGAAGTTTCGATTAAAAGAAAAGTTGAACCAAAATGTTTCTATATGCTGTCATTTAGAATTCTTAGACAGAAAGAAAATCAGAATGGGCCAAGAAAATTGCAATCGGTGCATCTCGAATTCTTGGTACTAAGAGTAGATACTAGTGACAACAATTGACAAAAAAAAAATAAAAATAAAAAACAATTAAACTTAGAAAGGTGGGTGTATTCCTCTTAGTTAGGAGTAGATCCAAGTAAAGATAAAAGTTATTCATAAAGCATCTTAAAAGCCGAATATAGCTCCTAAGGTGAAAAACTTCAGAACAGACAGGAGGACTTAGGAGATTTA
Organism: Ancistrus triradiatus; assembly: GCA_025084515.1. NCBI lineage: Eukaryota > Metazoa > Chordata > Actinopteri > Siluriformes > Loricariidae > Ancistrus > Ancistrus triradiatus. The sequence goes on along the minus strand of JAJAGP010000774.1, from coordinate 32,511 downwards.
GGAGTTCTCTTGGGCAGATGAGAAAAATCCAGAAAGATGACGAGGCACTGAATACCAGTGAGTTAATCAAAAACTACCACTTTGACCATCCAGGAATAATGTCTGTGGCTGATCTTAGAGATTCGCTCACATCTCCTACCCAGCACAACAACATTTACATTTACAGCATTTAGCAGACACCCTTATCCAGAGCGACTTCCAATTGATACAGTCTTACAGTTCAATTGTGGGTTAAGGGTCTTGCTATGGCAGAGGCAGGATTTGAACCCTGGACCTTTTGGTCCATAGTCCAGTACCTTAACCACCAGTTAAATAGATTAGACACGGCAGCAATCATACCTGGAAAGATCGGAGCTGCATTTTCTCCAGTTCGTATGCTATCCAATAGATTAAGGAGGCTTCAAAAATTACCGACATAGAACATGATTGGAGTAAAATAGGCCGAAAATAGCCCATGCCTGTTTTTTAAAGCAAATGCGTTTGAGTGTGTGTGAGAACCAGCGATAACCAATCATAGTCTTCAAAAGAATGTGTCATACCTAGTAACCAGGTCAACCCTCCTCACTGAGACAAAAGTTTTTGTCTTCTCCTTGCTCAGGGTCGCTCTGAGATCACTTGACTCCTATTATGGAGCTCTCTAAGAGTATCCTTAAAACCTTTACGAATCCAGCCTGATTTCTTTCAACAGATTATTACACGAGTGTGCATTTTCTGTTATCTGGAAACAAGGCCGAATCCGTGCCCTACCACGTGAGTGTGATGGGTGAAAGTGTGAGAACAACGGAAAGACTCTAATACTACTGCCAACAGACATCTGTGCAGAAAGGTAAGAAAACAAGGAGGGATTCTATTAGAAACAGGCGATCTCTGGTTAGAAATGTTGGTATCATCTGTGGGAGGAAGACGGAGCAATAACAGCCTGCTCGACATGTGCTGGCTGGGATACAGCTTTCAGAAGTGCTACAGCATGTGGAAAGATACATTAAGAAGACCACAGAAATGGCTCTGTTTGCAAATGGGTGTTGTGTTCAGCATCAAACCCGTCCAACTACTGCTAAGTGCGTGGCTGGATCAAAGAAAGCAGCCATATGCAGGCCAGGAACCAGTGCAGACGATCAACCTAATTCAAATTAACACCGACGTTAAAACTTCAGCATTGGAAAGCCAGAAATGTGCTTTAGTAAATACTATATAAATAATTGCACGGGTAAGGTTAAGAGCATGGTGAATGGACGACAAGAAGCAGTGATTGGGATTAAATTAAAAAGCATTTGGTGCAAACAGATGGAGACAAAACCTACTTCAATCTGAATATAATTCATTCTGGAAAACGAGTTTCCTTTCTGAGGGTTTCCTGCTCTCCTTAACTAGCACAGACACTAGTCAATGAGGTCAGCATTACGTTAGTGCATCAGGTACATTCTGATTGTCCCTGCCGGCCTGCTTCAAAATGTTTTCGGACAAGTCTTATATTGCACTAGCTTGCTCTTGTTAATAGAGTATTAATTACTGCTCACTAATGACTACTAGAGATCACAGGAAATTTAAACGCAAGATAAACTTGCCATCGGTTATTCCTAGTCGTAAGGCACTTTTTGCAGAATGCTTGCTGAGTGTGTTTTTGTGCTGGTACCTTGGCAGTGGTTAGTAGCTAGATTTCCAACCTAGGTTGCAGATTGCAGTCTTTTGAGCAACATCCATCTTTCCAAAGCTGAATCACGTCCACGCGAGTGAGGACGAGCCAATTAAATCTAACGACGTAGACTTTGTGGCTATTGCTATCTGTATTTTGTCTCCAGACACAGTTTGTTCACTCATTTTTAACTTCAGTCATGCGCTTTTAGGCAAAACACACGCTTGATTTGTGACTCTAGCACGCTGTATGCATTCACTGGGCAGGTGCAGTAGTGTATCCTAGCTGGCTACATGATGCAGCGAATACAAGAACCCTTACGCCCTGTTTTTTCGCAAAGCGATTGACATATCACAGACAGTACACATCGCACAAACCTAATAGACTGAATCAGTTTCTAATCTACAATTTTCTAAAGATTGAATGATCATTGGTGCTAATTAATGCCTTAATTTTCACAGCTAATGAAAACTCAATGAGAAAATTCCTATTCTATCAAAAATGTACTTGATAATATGTACTGTATAGCCAAATGTTTGTGTACACCCAATAATTACCTCCAACACCATGGCGTTTGTCCATTTGCTGCTACAACTGCTTTCATCCTAGATTTTGGAACTGTAAGCTCCAAGGTATAATCAGAGCTCTGTACCACGTTCTCCGTCAAGGTTGCCAAATCATATTTTAATGGACACATTCCATTCTACTACCACTGTTTGTTAATGGAGATCTGCTGCCTTTAGTATTAGAGCACTTGTTTTAAGTGGCGTCTACACACCTTGGCTTGTATAGTGTATATATCATACATTATTTTCAATTTTATGCAAACAAATTGCAAAACGAATCCCTCTGAAAAAGATATCATATAAAGGCAGGGCAGAACATTCATTCATTCAGTATCTTTTCCGCTTGATCCTGGACGGGGTCGCGGTAGAGCAGGTGCTTAGCTGACGGCAGAGGAACAACCCTAGACAGCGCACCAATCCATCGTAGGCCACATACACACACACTAAGGGCACTTTTAGAGACACCAAGTAACCTAACACGCATTTCTTCGTACTGTGGGAGGAAACCGGAGTATCCGGAGTAAACCCATGCGGACACGGGGAGGACATGCAGACTCCACAGACCTTCTCACTGTGAGATGGCAGTGCCACCCACTGAGCCACCCCAGTATAGAACATATGTAGCATGACATGACCAACAGAATCGATAAAAGTACTTGATTGAATAAGCCCTTATTTAAAACATTAATTGGGTAAACAACACAGAATAAATATAGCACATTAGCTTAAGGCTTGCTGCACGTCGCGGGAAGATTTGCAAACGCGACTCGACGAGCCGGTCGAACCCGCTTTCAAAACGTGGATCCAATCGAAACCGTGTCTGCTGACAGAATTGAATTTGTGCATGCCCCAAAAGCTAGTTTGCACCTGCCAGGGCTTTGAGTTCCCTCTTATGTTACAGCTTTGTTTTCCAATCCCCCAGGTCTTGGGTGCACCTGGCATGCACAGATATCCGCATTATCAAAAAGTTCTGTAACATGCCAGAGCTTCAGCCCAGGTGGTCTGTGTAGGAATGCCAAGCCGCCTCCACCTGACATTCAGCGAGGACTTGGAGACGTATCTGAACAATGTCGAGAGGGTTCTGGAAATACGCTCCATGTTAGCAGATGTCAGGCTGACTGTCACCTCCTGTGTCCTTACAACAGAAAAAAAAAGCCTGACTCATAGATCGAATGCTAAGCAGATGCTGAGAGGGGAAGAGAGAGGACAAAAAGGACACCGGGGCCACGAACGTGTCTGCTCTTTAAAAGCATGCAAAGAAAATGAGTTCAATAGGACGAAATGACGCAAGGAAACGAGCGCGACATACTGCAACGATTCCGAGCCTTCAAACCCTCACATGGTCCCACAGTCTGAACAGAACACCAGCATTAAGAGAAGGTAGGGTGCCTTCAATTACTCACGACTGTGATTCCTGTAAGCATATCCACTGATATACATGACTGACTCCATGTCTACAACACTCGTTATCTCCAACTGTACACCATCTCTGAACACGATCGCATTCCACGGCTGGATCTGCAGCTAACAGAGCAAGGAATACTTTTCAGAGGTGCATTGATTTTCAAATGATTCAAGAGCCATGTGTAACATCCTACACTGTTATTATTTCCATTTACTTTGAATCGGTCAAATCCAAATAAGCATTGCTGGTTTAATTCCAGGTTACAGCACAGCTCGATTCATCTAGCTACATACAGTAGGCGGTGAGTGTAAGTGGTTAAGAGACCAAGGTGAACAGGGTCCTTAACCTTTAACTGTTCAGCTCAACTGCACAATGCTCAGGCTGGTCTGGTATCATAACATCCAGACGGGAAAGCACAGGAGCATACTACAGTAATGTGCAGAAGTCTTAGGCCACCAATAGATAAGATATACACTATAAAAAAAGATTGCTGCAAAAATCGGCATGCAGTTCTGTCTCAGGCAGATATGTAAATGATTACAGGTGTGGTCTGATTAGACACTGGGTCTCGCCACAAGAGGGCTTCCCCCGCTGCCCTATAAAAAGGCTCTCAGAGGCTACTTTTGGGCTGTATACCTCTTGATGAGAGATCAATGATTGCCAGACATGCCTCTACGATGAAGTCGAAGACATTTTGTCCAGTGGACAGATGTTGAGATGGGGGCGCATCTTTGGACAGAGAGAAGCAGGATAAACATTTTGACGAATTGCCCACCATCTAGTCTGTTCTGACCTAGCTGTTAGGAGGTGTGGTTCTATGGGGGCACACACACACACGTCGAATACTTTCCGGACGACCCAGACAGACCACTAGTAGAGAGGATGGTTTGATCCACCAACAAGCACAGAAAACTCCCACAGTTTCGTTGTCTACCATCCAGCCACAGGTGGTATCCTGTGTCCTATATCCTATGACAGTCGGGTTCGAGTATGGAGGCCTCGTAGTGGGCGCATCGATCCTGCCCCAACTGCTGGTGTGACGGATGACGATCTACAGACCCAGCTGAAACATCTCTGGGTAAATATGTCACAGAATACCACACAGAACCTGCTTGTCTCCAGTGGCCAACCAGATCTCATCTCGTATCCAAGCTAGAGGCGGCCTAACAGACTAACTACAGCCTCCTTTCAATTGCACAGTTTTCCCCCACCCCATTAAACCTATCTTTTCGCTCTAACCACTTACATATATCATCATTACATGTAAACAAATGACATTTCATTCCATGTGAAATAAAAGTCATTATCACCAGCCTACATTAAAACACTTAAATAGCTAACCTACTCATTACAAATTTCGGACAAATTACATTAGTGACCATTTTAGCCCTTAATTAATTACATTTCATCAACACAGGGGAACGAGAAAGCACACCCGGTGCATCGACGCTTAATAATGAATTCATGATTTGTCCACACTGCAGTCCTGCAGATTTCTATTTCAGCATCAACGCAAATAATCACGGAGGTCAATATCGCACACCCCTAATGCATTATTGCTTGTCCCAGCATAACAGCCCGGGGGAACACTTTGGGACTTACAAAACCAAACCACATTATCCTACTTTCTGTTCCAATCTGCTTCACTTCCCCTTGAACATCTCAATCCTGCTTACATAACACACTTGGCTGTATATTAAGCCGTCCAACATCCATGCGGTGAACTTTAGGCATGACATAAATTTGTTTTTATTATATAGTGTCTGCCTCTGTACTCATTTCCATCACAGATATTTATTGCACCTTTCCACGTGACGCATTCTCTTCATCTCACCATGTGCTTGCCATTTTATGTCAGAGAAAAGCATATCGAGCTCGCAGATGAAAAGATGCAGCACTAAAACTAGGCTTTTCCTTGCCGTGTTCACGTTCACAAGTCCAGCCAAAATAGCCCCCGAAAATATTTCACAGACATCCAAAAAATGCAGGCCATGGATATAAAGGGAAAATATAACTGGCTGGGATGTGGTTAGCTGTAACTACAGGAGTAGATTCCAATACTCTAGACTTAAAATCAGCAAAGGCCAGCATAGGGTGTGATAACTAGGAAAACCATACACGTTCCATGATACATATTGGTCCAAATGGTTCATGACGGACAGTGCTAGTCTGGTGATGGTTTAACTGGGGAACTCAAACGGTCCTGCTGGGAAAGATGGTTGGCCAGAATACCAGTGTCCAAAACACAACATATGCCGGTCTTTGCTGTTATTTCAGCAGGGTTTCTACTCTAAAGTAAGGGTGTGCAATATTGACAACAAATGAAATCTCGATATTTTCTTGGATTTTGACGATAGCGATAATCAGACGATATTTCGGCAGTGTACATCTTGGGTCTAAAGTAGGGATGGGCGATATGATAAAGAAATTGCATCACAATGTTTACATTTTCACGATACACTATTCAAATAACATCCCATACATAGCATTTAAATACTAAGTTTGAAAACTATGTTTTTCCTGATATTTCCGCCAAGGCATGCCAATAGGAAATACAGGGGAATACAGGGAAAGTCCAGGGATGACAGACTTGTAGCCACACTGTACTACACCACACTCTCTGCTATAACAATCGCTCTGCATTTTAGTTCACGAAAAGCGCACAAGAACAGAAAAATAAAGGCCTTCGTCCAGGATCATAAATCATCCTTTATGATGGCTACAGGACCAAAAAAAGCTTTATCAAGAAAACATAAGGCACCTTTCACATTCTGAGATGGTTCCATCTGCTGGTTCAGCCAGGCTCCAACCCTCACAGGACCAGCCGTCACTGCACATTTGTCACCGGCGTTCGCTGCTAACTTGCGTCATTTACCAGGCTAAGACGTCACCCTTTTGGACCCGAGCCAGCACGGGTTGTATTTATAATGCACCCTGTTGTAGGACACGCCGGAAAAGATCAAACGGAGAAAGGGACATAATACAGAAGTATTTGGACAGTTCTGAAGACCAAAACGAGCACCACAAAGTTTGTGGATCAAACGTTTACATGCACTTGATAATCTGGTAACTGCAGAAAATCACAGTTTACATGCACTTGAGTAATCAGATAATGGAAACCTCTGAATTCACATGACTCGGGCAATAATCGGTTTTCTACTTTGCCACCAGCCAATAATCTCACAGAAAGATGTGATGTAAACTTCAAATTTTAATATTAAACATTCAAATTTTCTGCTTTCTCAAAAGCAGGAGTGATCGATAGCCGTTTCGCTGCCTTTAATTCCATGCCGCGTTTAATTCCGGGGTTGCCAGATCCCACGAGAAAAAACTCGTCACAGTCCACAGGAAAAAGAGGCCAAATTTGTAGAACAGGCAGACCTTAGACTAGGCTGCTTTGAGACAATTCTGTGTTGTAAAAAGCGCTATATAAATAAATTTGACTTGACTTGACTGGCAACAGTGCCAGAAATCGTTGTATGGATACACATGCTATGAGTAATCTGATTACTGGAATAAAATCCAGCTCCTTATCGGATTTCTTAACCTGATTTCTATATCGGAGTCTGCTGTTTACATGACCACTTGAATAATCAGAAGAACTGCAGAAATCAGACTATGATCGGATTATTAGGTGCATGTAAACATACCCAATGTTTGTAGACAAGGTTCTGCAGAATCCAAGGATCGGGCAAGCACTGAAAAGAGAAATGGCTTCCACACTTCGCATTTGTTAGTTCAAATCAAGCTCCTATTTCCTGCAATACACAAGGCAAGATGAGCCGAGGCCTCACGAGGACTACGACACTAAAAATCAAACAGAGTGAACACGTTGGAAGTGCACCGATCCCTGGAGACCATGACCGATCGCTGTGCTACGGGATGGAACGCATCGGCAGCCACTCCGGGCCCTAAATTGTTCCGTTCGAAAAACATTTTAATGGATTTCAGCTTGGCAGAGTGAGCAAAAACCCCAAACTCATTACTTGTTATAAACATGATGCATTCAATATAAAAACAAATCAGGCTGGATGCAGGGCGAATTACAGTGTGTCCGTCTTTGCAGAGCTCTGGAAAGATTAAAAATAGAAAAATAGTCAAAATCTGTGGGTTTCCGCAGTCATTCACTTGAAGCCTCGACACAGGACATGGCTCAATTTTTAAGCCACTCCATCAGAGGGCCGAACTCGTCCCGGAACAGGACAGTGACCTCGCAATAAGCTGCACCTCTGTACATCCATCATGTCTGGCTTTAGATCGAGCTTATGAAACAGGTTACGAAACGCACTTATAAAAGCGCCCCATCCCCACCACGAGCACCATCCCATTGGCTTTCCTAAAGATTCTCGGCGCTTTTTGCAAAACAAAATTATGCAACGAGGATAAAATCAACTAAAATGGCCTCTAGGAAGTGACTCAGACTGATTTAGCAACGAGGAGCTGGGGCAGCACTGATGTGGCCTCCAGGAGGCACGCAAGGACGTTCCTGGCATTTTCACAGCGGTTTCATCAGCACACGGACGGTGAATCCCCCAATACCTCCCGCTCCCACGCACTCCCTGGTCTCCCCTGGCCACACTGCTGCTCAATTAAAGGAGCAAACGCCCAGTTTGCAGACTGACCAAACCTGAGGAGGCCAAAACCTCCAGCCATAAATCGACCCTTAAAGTGTATTCGTGTCACTTAAATCGAGTTCGAGTCACACTTTCCAGACGCCACAAAAACAGGGAGCCCACAAGAAGGATTGCAAGAGACCAAACTGTCGCTGTGACTGACTTTTACTGCATGGCTTGATACAGACCAGCGGAAAGAGCCGACCGCTACGTCTAATCAAACTGCAATTCATTCAGAGCCTGGCTAATAATATTTTCCTTGGACTGAAATGAAAAAAGTGGCCATTTTCTTTCTTCTTGAAATATCCTCCCCGACTACTGAACCAGATAACAGAACAACAGCGGCTTTGTTACGTTTGTGCCACCATAAAAAATGCGCATTACACCCACAAGTTGTGGTTCGCGTTCAGAGAGTAATTACGCATCGCGTTAGCCGGCAGCGCTCGTTCTACCTAATAAAGCACCGAAATAAAACTGAAGGTCTCTTTATCAGCGTTCCTACAGGCCATCTTTTATTACACTGTCCTTTTGCTTAGCTTCGCCAAGAGATTTCATTCCCACCTTCGCTTACTCCTACTTGCCACATATTACAAAAGTAATCTTTCAGTTCAATTCACTACAAGTGTAGTGGTATTACCATGAATACTAATATGAGGCATCACATCTCAAAACCAGTGCACCATGGTATGAAAGGCATCGGTCGAAGACTACTACCAGAACAATATACCTAGGGCAATACTAAATTCACATTAAATGTGCTCAATTTCACAGACATAGTCTTTCAAAAATCATGGATTTCACAGATTTTCCAAGAGAAGTGCCACATTTTAGTGCAGTCATTCAATAAATCTGCATGCCATTTTTGCTTTCCATGTTTGATCTTTCAAAGTTCTGGAAGCGAGGCGTTTTGGACACCGACGTAACAATGGAGGGGAGGTACGAGACTTTAACCTGGGACAGAAGAAAAAGGAGGCAACATTTATCTTCAAGTACTGGCCAGTGTTTAGGCACCATTACAGAGTGTTGCTCAGTTTTCAGACTTCTTGTTTCCAGTTTGTTAGCTCCTCCCTCAAAATTTAACACCAGCTGCTGCATTTCATGAACCTCACGGATTTTGCTGTTAGAAAAACAGAAAATCAACTATTTATAGAAATCGCGTAAAACACCTTTTTGACTTTTTTTTGTTGGGTATCAGATCCTTGAGCAGGTAAAACGGCACAGCATTAGCGCTCTTTCAAATGTCATTGTTGCTTGATTCAGCTCCGATTTCTTTCTGCAGATTCGTCACACCCTACAGCCCCCGTGCTATCTGGCTTCTGCATACTCTATGGGGTGCTTTCTTTTAAGGACTTGAAGTGCCTGTGGCTTGCGCAGTGTCTATTCCAAAAGAAAATACTAACGAGTTCCATATCACTATTTTGTCACAAGCTCCTTTGTGTGCTCCTACCTGGCAACATGCTACTATGTCGCCAAATAAATGCTATCCGGAATGTTATTACTCCATTTCTCAAGTAAGAAAACGGTTTAGTGTGACGCTGTCCTATGAGTAAAAGCTCTGCACTGATCAACACTGGCATTAGTTACAACATATTACACATGAAACTACACTTTAAATCTTTTGCTTTCTCTTATTTTTCAATGGACTTGGCAAGAGGGTAAAAATGAGAGCAAATGGATCGCTTCTAAAAAATGACTGATTAGGTTTTTTTAATGCTGGATTGTGAGCTCAAACTTTCTTTTTTTTACCCCATTTCCATTTTAGGGGAACGGAAGACATTTGGCTGCCGCAGTGAGGAGAGACTGCACTGGGGATTTTTGTAAACACCCATCATTTCTGCAGCCTGTTTTGTTTAGTCAGGGGTAGCTGAGAGGTAATATTTGAACCCGTGCACATACATCCAGCAACAAGATTATAAGCACCTGTAGTGTTTTTTATGGACTCGTTTCATTCTTAACCTTTAAATACTGTGCTCTGGATGAGGCCATGTGCTAGATGATAATGATGTAATGACTTGCCCGATTAAGCAAGATGGACGCTGAGGATGGGCGAGTCAGGTTAAGGCTTTGGACAATGAATTAGAAGGTCGTGAGTTCAAATCCCACCTTAGGTACCACTATTGGGTCCTTGAGCATGATCCTCGACCTTCTACAGCTCTGAATAAGCTCTGTTTAATGCTGTAAACGTAAATGAAATTGCATAAAATTTCAAGTCTACCGCCACGTCGGGCACCTAAACGATTGGTGGTACTTATTAACTAAGCAGAACAGAGAGGGACAGAAACATTTGGGCTTTGCTTGCTTTTATGTAAGCACTGTATGAATGCAGTCTCTGAGTGTTGAACTGCTGTCCCGTCCAGGGTACGCATTTGACCTAGCTTGTGAATTCCAGGTCGGGTTCCAGACACATCTATGACCCAGTGAAGATAAATCAGAGGTAATATAAGAAAATAGATAAATAAATACAATAAAACAATTACACCTACATAATTTAGCCAACTTGGCCGATTCTTAGTCAATGGGGTCTATTCTTACCAATTTTCTACACTTTTGAATTTATATAAAACACAGCTACATATTCAACCCAAAAAACAAAAAAACTCTTGAAATAGGGGTGGGAGATACGGAAATAATATTATATCACAACACACAATATTTATCACGGTACATGTGATCGCAGACAAAATGTATCAGTAGCCACAGATGCTTAAAAATTAACATTTAAATATTATCCCATACTATATAAAGTGATTTTTATTCCAAATGTGCTGCTCTTCATCGAGTTAAACCAAACAAATTAAGCTCCTTATAATGAAACATGCAGTTGGTCAGTGTTCCTCAGAAAAGCATGTCATCTCTCACGATACCAAAATTTCACTTGATACAATAAAATATCGTCATATTGCCCAACTCTAACTTGAAACCATAAACGCGCATAAAGCCTTTTGGGGGCTTATTTTATCCGTTTGCATTTATTGTCACGGACAGGTGCATTCCCCATTAAAAAACCCGCCCCTGTTCTTCACTCCTCCCCTTGTACTGTAAGTAGCTACGTACTTTCGAGTTCTCATGACGCGCTCGTCCAGAGGTAAAAAATCAAAATGGAGTCAACAGTAGCGAGCACCTCTTTAATGGTCGTGTTTCTTCTTCTTCCAACTTCTTTGGTTTGCATCCTTGGTTTCTTTCGACTTCGCTTTTAAGCTTTTTATTTTCCTTTAACACCGCAATCACGTCCTCCTTTTGAATAGAATATCATAAAAATATGCTTAACGTTTGAATGGCTACTGGAAACATTTTGGGGTTGTCCATACAGCACCAAAAATAACATCTGTGTCACATATGACATCAAAGATCGACCACTTTTCCTGCTGTGTCAACCTGACCATAGCCACTTAGTCGGATATGGCACAAACACGTGGCTGCGCCCTCTAGGGTTAAGCTGGACAGACGCAGATTTTGACTCTTTCAAAGAACTCACGTCCACAGAAACCGCACATGTCGACTTGCAAAACTATTTCTGAGCAATCAGGCTTTGGCTCTGGACTACTAATCAGAGTTCAAACCCAAGCTGTCAGGCTGCCGCCGTCGGGAGCGTATCTCTGACTACATCAAAACTTTACTGCTGCGTCTCCAAATTCAACGTTTCCCAAGGACGGCGTGTAATAATATTAGCGTGAGAGCTTCCACTGCAGTAATTGCCTGATATATACTCTACGCTCCGAGCAAATTTAATTTGAGGTATTTGGTGCAACACACCGCCGGTGAAAAAGCTCAATCTCTGAACCGTACCTTTAATGAAACGCCCGGTAATCAGCGTGGATTTCTGTGCCCTTGAGCCAAGATCCTCATCAGTTACCCTGCACTGACTGAGCGCGGTTATATTCCTCAGGGTCAAACAGATTAGTTGATGTGTAGTACATCAAAATCTTTCAGAATCAATACAATATCTATCCATCCATGGATGCAGGTTGTGGCCTGAACACGGCATTACCGAGCTCTTTATGGCACTGTTTGACTGAAGCAAGGCTACAAGGTCAAACAAAAATCCACTATGTGCAATAACAACTGTATTTTTAACAGTATCTATTTATTCTACCTCTGACTTATGCACCGTTTTGCACATTTCTTTGTGTTGTATTTTTCGTATGTGTTGCACTGGAAAGAAGTGGCTTTAATCTCATTGTACATAAGTATAGTGACAATAAAGGCATTCTAGTCTATTCTATTCTATTCTATTAACTTCTCAGGAAGACCCAATGGAGTGATTAGTCAGGTTGGGATCAGACAGGTCATGTGTGGCTTGATTTCTGGAAAAGTGACCCAGCTTGACTATGATTTGGCAACCCTGGTCATAGGGACAGTCTTTGGAGATTAAACTCTTTTTATATGACACAGCAGGATCGGCCTCATACGCCAGTCCACCACCGCAGGGAACCGAGTTCGTGTCTAGACAGTGCCTTCTGGCCAGGTCAGACATTACATCCAGACTATGTGATGTAGGGGAGGATGGAGAGGGATCGGCCCCGACCCTGCAACAGCAACTCTTGTAACCTTTGTCCATCAGCTCTGTTAAGACTCCACATGAAAGCTTTAAGATTGGTTGCTTCTAAAAAGCCTGACAATGTCCTCATTGGTATATCATGTTCACTGAGTAAAAGAGGGTCCTGATGTTACTGAGGAGGTGTTTTAAGGTTATCATAAAGCATGTCCCTTGTCCTGTAGAAATCTGTGGGCAGGCTTTGTACATCCACAGTGAGTATACCACTGATTTTTAAGTATATGTAACAGTTTTAACTGGGATTACTTCGTGCAATTTCTCATTTATGCATTTGTGCCATTTTTCTAGTCATGCAGGATTCGATAGTCGGTCTGAGATCACATGTAGGAAACTTATGCTCCACTGCCAAATCTGCCTGTTTTCTGCCACAGGGGCCTCTCAGTGGACTACACATGATACCATAGATCATGTTCACCACAGACACCTCAAATCAAGGACAGGACATACAGTACAATGCAAAAGTCTTAGGCCAGCATTAGACTTGTTGGTTCAGCAATGGTATAACGACCATATACAAAAATTCCGAACTTGGATTGGCCACTCCATAATCCTCTTGTCCACTGATCTTCATTCCAACCTTTGTGAGCTTTAGCACATCTTACCCTTTCACCCCGTTCCTGTTCTTTCTGAAAAAGTGGTGCTACACTTCTAAAAAGGCATTCCTGAACAAGCATCTTCAGACTATAGGGCCAACCTGGCAACCTTGCTGGAATTGCTCAAGTGTCAGGGAAGGTCATACCTGGGGAGGAATACCTGTCACTGTAGCCTAAAGAAGCTGTTTTATTATTTCTTTATTTCTGTTTTTTAATACTGCATTCAAATTTCCTGCATTTTCTGGCTGCATTCTAATAATTAGTCCACAATGGTAAATCTAATGGTGGCTTTTGCCTGTACATATGGACTGCACACTAGCAGGCCTCGTCTGAAACGAATTCAACATCTGATAGTCAGACTCTCCACTAAAACTGAGAATGCAGAGTGCAAGAACCAGGGCTGAGTGACAGCATCTGAGCCATGTGGTTTGCAGGGTTTAACCACATGCTGTAAGAAAAGTCTGGCCTGTTAAAACACTCACAAAAGCAACCAAAATCTACCACCGAGTGCGAGCTGAGCTTGTCACTAAACACAAAGACGTCAGGCAAAGTCCGTTTCTGATCGTGGTTTATCAAACTGTGAGCAAACGGACCAAAAAGATCAACTACGGAAAGTTATTCGGAATATTCCAAGACTGTGCATGGCAGCTTCTTCATAACGAGCCAGTTTGACTCAACTTTGGGCGTTTGTAGCTTGGAGTAAGTTCTCAGCCGAGTGTTCTTCACCGCCTCATCATTTGGACTGCAAGATCAGGAGCTCGTATGACATCAGGCTGCGGTCCGAGGATTTAACGCAGGTCAACGAAGCAGGACTGGACATTTCAGATGTTAATAGTAAAACGAGAGGCAGCCTAGGAAAACTAACCACTAGCATTAAGATGGCGTCAGCGACATTCTGGACTACTAATCTAGAACTGAACAACTGAATCTCGGCCTAGAGCAAGGCTCTTACTCTTCAATCGCTCGGCTGAAATGGAGGTCACGCTGGATAAGGGTTAAGATCCTTGCACAACCCAACGGCATTTTGCTGGAGCCACGATTTGAACTCACAACCTATGGATTTCTAGTCCAGATCCTTCAGCCATAAGCACTGAGCCACACATACTCAGCAATCAGCCTGTTTGGTGAGTGCAAAAGTCTTAGGCCACCATCAGAGACAGATATAGATCTACTATTGTTTAGCAATTGTATAATGACCATATAGAATAATTTCTCGGTCACTTTATTAGACTTCAACCAGAAAATACAGGAAACTTTTAATTCACTATGAAAAATGGCAACAGAGGAAAAAACAGCTTCTATAGGCTACGGGGGTAAGTAGTGTGACCTCTCCTTACACTTGAGCATCTGAGAGCTTCACTGGGTTGCCACATTGACCTCCGAAAAAGCTGGGGTCTTTTTGGAAGGGTAGCGCTTTTTCAGAAGGGGAACAGGGTGAAAAGACTAAGATATGCTAAAACTCTCAAACACTGGAATGAAGATCCAAGCGGAACCTCGCTTCAACCTCATTTGTATTTGAACCTTTTTCAAGAACTGTTCAAAAATAATCCGATATCAATTTGTTTCCAATTAAATGATTACACTTAAGGCATTTCACAGATACTCTTATCCTGAGCGACGGACAATCAGGTTACCCACTCAGTGGATCAAGGTTAAGGGTTTTGCTCTTGCTCAAGCCTTAACCACACAGCCACCCCTGTCCAAAAAATAAGCTAAAACTAGATCCACAAAATACTGTAATTCACATCCCAAAAGTGCACCTTGACTGTTGAAAACTGTGTCACATACTTGACATTTGAATTTGATCACAAAAGACACCTTTAGAGTCCTTTATTTACGTTACAACTCTGTTTTTAACAGATCAAGGTCATGGGGGCTTTCAGCACAAGCCAGCCTCCCCTGCCTCAGACACAGGCAATCACTTCTCCATGTCATGCCCAACCTGGCTGGAAGGCACTGCCGGGACTCAACCCACATCCCTGTGGAGGTGCATTTGACTCCCACTTGAACCGAGATAACTGCAAAACGTCATTCCAATGAATAAGTGACTGCTCACTGGATGGTGGTGCAGTGGTTCCGGGACTGGACTTTGGACCAGGAGGACCAGGGCTCAGGTCCCAGTCACTATTGGGCACTGAAAATTCTGTTAACCCTCATTTGCTTGCACTGAAGACTGCATCGGTCGTAGGGCATTCGCTAAATGACTAAAGGTTTAATGGTTTTAGGTAAAACAGTTTCTGCCTGAGGAACATTAGAATCATTTCTGCTTGAGGAAACCTCCAAATGGCTTTGCAAAACACTGTTTACAGTCCACCCTTTCTGCATTTAAGCTCCCCTCGACTGCCTCATGTTGGGATTTAACCACAAAATTGTACAGTCAATGACAAACTCTCATTATGGGATTGCTACATAAACAAGTGACTTTATGGCAGCTTCACTCAGTAGCTCTGTGGATGGTTAATGGGTCTAGGTAGCATAATTACCACTTGAAGAAGAGTCGAAAAGATAAATGCAATATTCAGCACTGCCAGTTTTATGATCCAGTCCTTTTGCTTAAGTGACGTGGCCCCTGACTGCATTAAAGCACTATTATGATCGAGTTCTGGCTTTAAATACAAACATTTCAAGTCATGATAATGGACTCCGGGACAGCAATGAAGGCTCTGGACTGCTAACCACAAGCTTGTGAGTTCAAACCTGTCCAAAGTGCCACGTTTGGGTCCTAAACAGAAGCCCCCTGACCTTCACATGCTCAGCCCATTGTAAATATAAACTGATGCAAATTCTGATGATCTGCCTGGTAGCTTCAATCACTGGTTCCCTGGATGGTTGATGCTTCAGGCAGAACAATTTCAATGTAAAAGATAAAAGTATGGTTGTGTGGTATACCAAATGGTACAGGTGCGGGTCCGGGTGCAGTGTGAAACACAACAAGCATACTATTTAAAACATGCACGCGCTATTCGGTAGGGTAGTAGGTTGTTTGGGAACCAGCCAAGGTCCGGGGTAGGATGGAACCTAAGTGGAACAGGTGCAGACCCAGCGCTCCTCAAAACCGGGGCAAATGTGACGCGGGGGTTTTGAAGGCGCGTTGAAATAGCAACGGCACAGAGCTCAAATCAGTGCGTGTATAACCCCGCGCGTGTGTGCGCGCGCGCGCCGATCCCACAGATTGTGTTCGCGCAGAGCGGAACTGCATTATGACAGACTTCCCGACAGCACATCCAACAGAGGCAGCCTGTTTCATTGGAAAGGCGCACAGGCGCTCAGCCTCAAACCGCTTCCATCCCTACGCTCCGTCACGGACGCCAAACAGCGCGCGTGCGAGACGTTTACACTTACAATAGAGGGTGTTACATAAACACGGAGGGAACACACGCGAAATGATCTGTGTATGAGAAGAAGCGCAGCCTACGCAAAAAAACAAAGCATGCGTCAGTACTTACTGCTGCTGCTGCAGGCCGGGTCGCTCGAGACTAATCAAGCTTCATTCACACGCGCTCCAGAGAAAGCCTTCCGTTCACTTCTGGAGGATCCGCCGCTCCGGGGATCGAGCCGTACAGCCCAGACTCAAGCCGCATCTGATCAGCGGCCTACAGCCTGTCGGGAGCGAGCGGTGGGCTCCAACTCCACGCTTCTGATTGGGTAAGGCACAGATGGGAACGCCCACAACCGGGACTTGGAAGCGCGTCGAGAGCAGGAGGCTGAACCCTGCCGGGCCGAAAATAAAGAGTGCGCAAAACCAGCACGAGCTGCTTTATTAGTACTGTATTGTAAACGGGGATAAAAAGACTGCACTACATCAACAAGAGGAAAATCCATAGTTATTAAATACTAGATATGAGACAGAAACTAAATAGGAAACAAGTCTTGATATTTAATGATCATGGATCACCCCCCTGTAACTTTCTTCTATTACTTATTTTGGTGAACTATTAGGACCTTTGGTTTTAATTCCTCATAGTTTTGAGTATATCATGTAATATACATATAAAACATGGGTGGCACAGTGGTTAGCGCGGTCACCTCACAGCTCCAGCTCGATCCCGACTCCGGACATGTGTTAGGTTAATTGATTGGTTTCCAAAGTACCTTTACTGTGTGAGAGTGTTGGAGTGTGTATACGTGTGTATACACACGTGTGCCCTGTGATGGATTGGAGCCCTTTCCAGGGTTGCTCTTGCCTTGCACTCTGTGCTGCCGACTAAGCACCGGCTTTCCAGCAACCCTGACCAGGATTAAGCGGAAAAGAAAATTAATTAATGTTATTATTATTATTATTCCTGGTCAAAGTCATGTTGGCTCTGGTGCCTGTCCCTGGAGAAGACAGGGTTTCAGGCTTATGTCTGCCCTGGACGAGACACCAGTCCATCGCAGGGATGATACATACACTACCCTTTGGCTACAGTCGACTGTGTCTGCATGTGACGCCTTCCTGGCTGGAAGGAACCTATTACCTATTATTTAGGTAATTTCTTTCTATCTAAGGAGGTTAGTTCCCTTTTCTGAGAGTCTTAGTTCTCTTGTAGTTTCTTCCTCTTCACATCCAGGGAGTTATTTCTTCCCCTAGTTTTGCTCATTTTGGGCTGTGGGCCAAGATATTTGTAAATCTGCTTTGAGACAATGCTCTGTTGTAAAAAGCACTATAGAATTGAGGTGGTATGTTAGCCTATTAGACCACTGCACCAGCTGAGCACTCCAGGGTTATATATTGGGCGCTGGACTGTAGGTCAGAAGAACCAGAGTTCAAATCCTGCCTCTGTCAAACTGCCACTGTTGGGTCCTCGAGCAAGGGCCTTAACATGCAATTGCTTGTATCTTAAGATTGTATCAGCTCTAAATGGGTCTGGATAAGGGCGTCTGCTAACTGTGTATATAAACAAAACCTAAGCAAAAAAGACACTATACAAAAAACATAATATTATGAACCTTCAATAAAAAAACAAGGATTGGCATCAAGGTCGCCTTGAAAATTAAATAAAACAAACAAAGGGGCCTACAATCACTCCAACTATGATTGCTAAACACCAAGAACATGTACATGTGTTTGGTACATGCTTTTGTGTTTTCTTGTTGTATGCCCCAATTCCAGCTTATAAAAGCTTTATTGTTTTTTTAAAAGCAACACAAGTAGATGATTAGACCCACTCCTCAGGCTCCATGTTCAGTGATGTGAGCCAGTGTCTGCTTTCTTTTATTTGGAATGAATGTTTCTCAGTGCTTCTGTGGACAGATGATTGCGTTATCAGTTGTTTGTGTTCTAGTACGACCAAGATGACACCCATGGTGACTAATTAATTAAAAATCTAGGTCTTGCCAAATATTTTTCTTGTAATTGCATATGTGTAGATGTACAGTACTGTACAGCATTTTGAGCAGGGCAGGCTGCTTAGACTGTTAACTTGGCATTATGATGGCAGTTCAAGTCAAAGTCAGATTTATTTCTATAGAGGATTTTATAATAGAACATCTCTCAAAGCAGCTTTACAAATATCTAGGCCCACTGCCTGAAATGACAGTGGAAAGGAAACACTCCCTAAATGTGAAGAGGAAGAAACCTTGAGAGGACCAAGACTCAAAAATGGGAACCAACCTCCATGGGTAATAATAGTTGAAATACATAGGAGTGAAAGATTAACATAGAGAATATAATAAAAAAAAAAGCAAGAGCAGCTCCCTACAGTTTTGCTTACCATCATCCAGACACAGGTGGTACCTTCATTACACACCCTTGCTTCTCTACTCGGACCCTTCCCAGGAACTTAGCAAAAGGACATTTGTTGCCATTTGGTTTGCCACATTAACCATGTTCCTGGTCCTGCCATTGACGCCAGCCACTGATGCCTTCATTTGCAGCAGAATCATGAACGAGAAACCTGGACTGTTAAGGCCTGGAACCAGGTTCTGTTTGGGATCCAACGATGGTTGGGTTCAACTATGGAGGCCTCATAGTGAGCCCTTCAATCCTGCCTTTGCTGTGGAGCGACACCACTGTCCCAAATGCTGGCATGACGACATTTCGAGTCGTTTCTCTTACGACAGTTTGTCCCCCCCTATGTGATACAAGGAACACTAATAGATCAGTGATATGTGGGGGACATCCTGCAAACATGTTGCCTCTCACAGCAATGCATGCAGCTGGCATTTTTTAGCAGGATAGAGCTCGGCCAGTAAACCAAGGACTTCCCAGGAATTTCTCCACCAGATTGGAACACTTCCTTGGCCTGCCCTTCCTTGGCAGTTTTTAATCCGCCAGTCGAAACATTTGTGTGGGCAAGCTGGGATGCCAGCTTCACCCTGGTGTGTGGAGGAGCTACAGGCCCAGCTACAACATCAGTGGGCAAATGTATCAAAGAGGGATGTCTAGCATTCAACGATTCTATTTCATCACCAAGAGGTATACCTACCCAAAGGTAGCATCTGCAAGCCTTTCCTTTTTTCTACTGCAGGCGGGGGAAGCACTTTTGTGGCAAGACCCCGTGTCAAATCAGACTATAGGCCTACTGATTAGACAACAAGTTAATGTTTTAATAGCAAATAATCTGACTGTAGAATATTAAGAGGACACTGGTTAAAGTCCCGGCCCATGTGTGGAGGTTCACAACCCTGAATTGGAATAATTGAGGGATAACTGATTATACAAGACTATTGTCTTGCATTTACCCCCAATCTGTCCATCCTACCCAATCTGTCCCATCCTAGGTTACTGGATCATCCAAAGTTTATACCATGAGCCTAAAGACTGGGTGCACCAAAGGTGACATCTTTTAAAAGCGTTTGAAGCACATTAGCAGTAAAGAACAGCTTGACTGGATTTCATTTCATTTGACATACAAGAGGACATTAAAAGCTACTCTAGTCAACATACACACACGCATGCATGCTGATGGTATAATTATTTCCAGTGCTGCTCCCTAAGCGCTGAATTTAAGGATTCCTGCCAGCAATTCCCTTCAGTGTGTGGTTTGAATGCATTCAGCGTGCTACGTTTCGAGCATCTGGACATAAAAGGCCCCTTGTAGAAGCCTATAGTGTTAAATACAGACTGTTCGGATGCCTACACGCTCAGCAGTGGGCTGGTTCATATAGTTTCCTTTGTATGTTCCTCCTTTATGTCTTTTATACCCTTAATGGGATTTTCATAGCTCTTTCATGAAAAGTGCCTAAGAGGTGCTTTAATTTTGAGCGTCTTACATTCAATTGGTTTTAGGGCTTTCCTAAAGCCTGATGGTTTTAACAGATGAAATATATGCAGCACACAGGATGAGGTCACCTGCCTGCTGAGCCGGTGCACTGGCGTTATTGTTCCACGTATACTCTACCACATGGAACGCAGACATGTGCGTGTGTTACGGAATAAGAGAAAGGCCTCACATAGCTCCCACACTCATTAAAAATTTATTTGCAGCATGTTTCCAGATTCAATACTGATTCATATTTTCCAGGGTTCATCTGCTGGTATGATATTGTCTCTATGCTCAGACCAGTCAGTGAGATCGGGAAAAAAAATGCCCAGGTTGCCCTTCATGGCGTGTCATCCAATTCAGTCCAATTGGGTATAGACCAGGTAAATAATGAGTGCTTCATTGTGATCTGTACACGCAGTGCAAAGTGAATGCAGGCCAGTCCACTGAGTTGTGAACGCTGACCAAGCTGGAGAGACTGGAGGAAATATCGATGATGCATGTGTTCTTAGAAGACAGGTGAATATTGATCACTGTGTGCTTGGATACCACGGGCATGGATTAGAAGCTTAGGAGAGTTAGAGGCCATAGGAAGTTCAGAGTTCTCACTTATTCTTACCTTGAGAGCCTGAGCTTCAGCTCTCAGAGCTCTGGCATATCTACAAGTTTTGACCTGACTCTCCACATCTGCTGTAGTTGAAACAGAAGCTGATCAACCCTTCAAAAACTCTTGTGCCCAAGGGTGTACTTTTATTTTTTTTGGTTTGTTGGACAATAAACAGTAAAATTTCTTAACAGCGATTCTTGACATGGGACACCAAACATGCTTCTGTTGTATTAAATGTATATAGAGGCTACAGATTTTAGCATGTTCAACCATATCATGAATGGCCTGTAGATGGCACACTATATATGGGGTCAGTTTTCTTAAGTACTCTGAGTGTGGCGTGATCTCAGCTAACAGATTTGTAATAGAGAAGCATCACGAAGATGGTTTCAGTATGAACTTGCACTGCAGTCATTAAATATTGTGTTACTGGTCAAACCAAAATATTCTTCAGAAAGATTTACTTATCATCAAAGTCTTCACAAACAAACTATGGACAATTATGCCACCGACTGCAGAACTTAAATATGTACAATACTTTTTGTATAATGTATTCATTGTAAAAGTAGAAAATAAAAACCGTGTGGGTTTGGCTGATGGTAGACAGTGGATCAACCATAGTGAGACATGTGAAGGGTGGGTGCAATCCTTATATACAGTGGGGCAAAAAAGTATTTAGTCAGTCACTGATTGTGCAAATTCTCTGACTTAGAAAGATGAGAGAGGTCTGTAATTTTCATCAAAGATACTCTTCAACTATGACAAAATGAGAAAAAAAATCCAGGAAATCACATTGTAAGATTTTTAAAGAATTTAATTGTAAATCATGGTGGAAAATAAGTATTTGCTCACCCACATACAAGCAAGATTTCTGGCTCTCACAGACCTGTAACTTCTTTGAGAAGCTCTTCTGTCCTCCACTCGTTAACTGTATTAATGACACCTGTTTGACCTTGTTATCTGTATAAAAGACACCTGTCCACAGCCTCAAACAGTTAGACTCCAAACTCAACCATGGTCAAGACCAAAGAGCTGTCAAATGACACCAGGAAGAAAATTGTAGACCTGCACCAGGCTGGGAAGAGTGAATCTACAATAGGCAAGCAGGTTGGTGTGAATAAATCAACTGTGGGAGCAATTGTAAGACACACAAGACCACTGATAATCTCCCTCGATCTGGGGCCCCATGCAAGATCTCATCCCGTGGGTCACAATGATCATGAGAACAGTGAGCAAAAATCCCAGACCTACATGGAGGGACCTGATGAATGACCTGCAGAGAGTTAGGACCAAAGTAACAAAGCTAGTATCAGTAACACACTACGCCGAGAGGGACTCAGATCCTGCAATGCCAGGCGTGCCCCCCTGCTTAAACCAATACATGTCCAGGCTCATCTGAAGTTTGCCAGAGAGCATATGGATGATCCAGAAGAGGATTGGGAGAATATCATGTGGTCAGATGAAACCAAAATAGACCTTTTTGGTAAAAACTCAACTGGAGGAATAAGAATGCTGAGTTGAATTCCAAGAACACCATACCTACTGTGAAGCATGGGGGTGGAAACATCATGCTTTGGGGCTGTTTTTCTGCAAAGGGGACAGGACGACTGATCCGTGTTAAGGGAAGAATGAACGGGGCCATGTATCGTGAGATTTTAAACCAAAACCTCCTTCCATCAGTGAGAGCATTGAAGATGGAACGTGGCTGGGTCTTCCAGCATGAAAATGATCCCAAACACACCGCTCGGACAACGAAGGAGTGGCTCCGTAAAAAGCATTTCAAGGTCCTGGAGTGGCCTAGCCAGTCTCCAGACCTCAGCCCCATAGAAAATTTGTGAAGGGAGTTGAAAGTCCATGTTTCCACAAAACATCACATAGAGGAGATCTGCATGGAGGAATGGGCCAAAATACCAGCTACAGTGTGTGCAAACCTGGTGAAGACTTACAGGAAACGTTTTCACCTCTGTCATTGCCAACAAAGGTTATGTTTCAAAGTATTGAGTTGAACCAAATTTATTGACCAAATACTTATTTTCCATCATAATTTACAATTAAATTCTTTAAAAATCCTACAATGTGATTTCCTGGATTTTATTCTTCTCATTTTGTCTCTCATAGTTGAAGTGTACCTATGATGAAAATTACAGACCTCTCTAATTTTTCTAAGTAGGAGAACTTGCACAATCAGTGGCTGACTAAATACTTTTTGCCCACTGTATATCTCATCAGCATAACAATTTGGGTGAAAAGGTTAGAAAAAAATACTTTCGTTCGCCCATCTCCATATTTGCTGAAAGAACATATGATGCTGCTACAGAGGTGAAGATGACGTACAGGGTCAGCATTCTTGAAAGTGACCAAGTAATGGTAGCCCACTACTGGCAATGGTGTACAAACGTAATTTTGTTCTAACTCCATTTGCATTTACATTTAGTTCTTTAGCAGATGCTATAATCCCTCCCCAATAATGCCTATTATACCACAGTTCTAAACCAGCAATTTGATTGGCTGAGAGAAGTTCTATGAATGCCAATATTGCACATTAATGGCACTCTGACCAAAGCTCTTCAAGTATATATCAACTGCTGAAATGGATTATGAGTTTATAAAGTTTATTAAAGTCTCATAATCTGACAAGGATTTGGAAGAGTGGCAGAGAAACAAAGTCAGTACAGTAAATCAAATGTAAATCTGTCTTCAGTTGCCCCATAAACACTTGATAACGTTTAGGTCGGGTGACTGAACTCCTCCGCCACACCCACAGAGCGAACAAGAAACCTTTGATAACTCTATCGTTGATTCTCTGCTCGTATAGCCAATCTGAGCCAGTCTCACAAGTACCTCATCTAGAACATCAGGAGAATTCGAGCCTTCCTTTGCAGGGTAGCCATTAATGTCTCTGGTTGTATCAGTTCCAGATTTCTGCAGTGCTCTTCTGGCTGGTCTTCCCATGCGTACTATCAGACCCCTGCAATTGATTCAGAATGCAGCAGCATGTCTGGCTTCATTGTTGTTGCTCTTCAGCCAGTCTGTGAGTACATTAGAAGCCTGTGACATTTGATTTACTGTACTGACTTTTTTCTCTGCCACTCCTCCAAATCCTTGTCAGGCTGGTCATTAATAGCTTCATCTTCCAAATTTAAATCGAAACGTTTTCAAAGCCAATAGACTATATAAACTCATAATCCATTTCAGCAGTTGATATACACTTCATGAGCTTTGGTCAGAGTGCCATTATCGTGCAATATTGGCATTCCTAGAACGTCTCTCAGCCAATCAAATTGCGGGTTCGGAACTGTGGTATAATAGGCATTATTGGGGAGGGATAATAGCATCCGCTAAAGAATTAAATGTAAATGCAAATGAAGTTAGAACACCATGCTTGTACACCATTGCCAGTAGTGGGCTGCCATTACTTGGCCAATTTGGACAGTGACTTTTGAGAAAGCTGACCATGTACGTCATCTTCACCTCTGTTTCTGTGTAACTGATAACTAAAATACTCCATGAAGGAGTTCCTGAACCTTCATAAATGGATTATGGATTGATTAAGCCAGTCAACTGTTATAAAGTCATTGTTATAACAATTATTGTTATACAGTATTGTCATACCAAAAAAATATAATAGATTCAGATCTTTACTCACAAATAGTGCAGGTGTCTGTGCACAGCTGTGTTATGAAAGCAGTGACACTGAAATACGACGTTGTGAATGTTATCACCTTTCCAAAGTCTGTTGCTTCTTGTTTCTCTAGACAAGTGACTTTATTGTAAAGTGGAAATATTAGAAAAAAGGCTGCTCTCAGACAGAGGCTGTCGAGTGATGAGTTCATTTCATACACTCAGTGCTGCCTCTGGAAGCAACTATTAGTTAATTGCTAAACAATATGGACTCTCGCGGCCCAAACAGCTGTACGGCGATTTAAGCTCACCACGCACCGTGCCAGGTGTTTCATTCCGTTGCCACTGAAACAGTAGAAGCACGTTTTCTTAATAGATGAATCACACTTCACTGTCTGAGTATGGCCTGGAGAACACTACGTACCTCTGTGTGTAATGCTAGCTGTAAAACAGAGGTGTAGGAATTATTGCCTGAGGCTGTTTTTCATGATTCAGGCATTATTAGAGTTTGATTTAGGACAAAAGTATAATGCAGTGCTGAACGCAGTTCTGTCCACTTTAGTCTCCATCCTGTTCAAACTGCCTTGTGGCTACAACAGACCCAGTTGAAGAAAATGGTTTTAAAAACCTGTTACTGAACAAATGGTATTGAAAAAAACATTACTTGGAAAAAAAATGGTAGAAAAAAATGGTATTGAAAAAAATATATACTGAAAAATGATATTGAAAAATGGTACTTAAAATGGTATTGAAGAAATGGTATTAGTCAGATCTATTTATATAGCGCTTTTTACAATGGAGCATTGTCTCAAAGCAACTTTACAAGTTTAGATTATCTCCTAATAACTACGTCCAATCCCAAATGGAGCAAGCCTAGGGCGACAGTGGCAAGGAAAAACTCCCTCTGTGTCAAATTAAAAATTTGATACTGAAAAACCGATTCTGAAAAATGATATCGAAAAAATGGTTTTGAAAAAAAAAATGGTATTGAAAAGATGGTACTGAAAAATTCGTATTAAAAATTATACTGATATTGAAAAAAAG
Organism: Ancistrus triradiatus; assembly: GCA_025084515.1. Taxonomy (NCBI): domain Eukaryota; kingdom Metazoa; phylum Chordata; class Actinopteri; order Siluriformes; family Loricariidae; genus Ancistrus; species Ancistrus triradiatus. The sequence continues at coordinate 6,690 of JAJAGP010000774.1, read as the reverse complement.
TATACTGAAAAATGATATTGAAAATGGTAATGAAAAAAATGGTACTGAAAAATTGGTATTAAAAAATTATACTGAAAATGGTAGTGAAAAAATATACTGGAAAAAATGGTATTGAAAAAAACTTTAAAAATTGTATTGAAAATGGTAGTTAAATGGTATTGAAAAGATTACCGTATTACCATAAGGCACACTTAAAATCCTTTAACTTTCTCAAAAATTGACAGTGCGCCTTAAAATGCGGTGCGTCTAATGTATGAATTAATTCTGGTTGTGCTTTCTGACCTAGAACCGATTGTAGATGGTACACGGCACTCATAAATCTGTCAAAATGTTTTAGCACAGCCTTGGTAAGTTACGAAGTTTACGGCAACCATAGTGCGCAGCATCGCGGAGTAATACGGTATGTGCTTCAGCATTAGGGTGTGTGCATTCATTCATTCATTTTCGAAGCCATGGTGTAACTACAGTTCAGTGTTATAGGGTTGCCATATATTTTTATAGATCATGATTATCTGATTTCTTTATGTACCGTATTTTTCGGACCATAAGGCGCACGTAAAATCCTTTAATTTTCTGAAAAATCGACAGTACGCCTTTAAATGCGGTGCGTCTAATGTATCAATTAATTCTGGTTGAGTCTTCTGACCTAGAACCGATTGTAGATGGTACACGGCACTCATAAATCTGTCAAAATGTTTTAGCACGGTCTTGGTAAGTTACGAAGCTTACAGCAACCGTAGTGCGCAGCATCGCGGAGTAATACGGTATGTGCTTCAGCATTAGGGTACGTGCATTCATTCATTTATTTTCGAAGCGGATTTCAAACACAACGCTATCGGTCACGTAGTACAACATGGACATAGAGCAGCTGCGAGAGAATTCAACATTAACGAATCAATGATACGGAAGTGGAGGAAGCAAGAAGACGCCCTGCGCCAGGTAAAGACCAAACTGAGCTTCCGACGGAACTTAAGAGTTTTGTTTCATTTCATGTGTCTTATAACCCGGTGCGCTTTATGTATGAACATAGATCCGTTAGCAGCCGATCGTTGATATTGCGTCTTATAATCTGGTGCGCTTTATGGTCCGAAAAATACTGTATATTGAAAATGAAAAATTATATTGGAAATGAAATTGAATGAATGAAATGGTTTTGAAAAAATGGTAATGAAAACATGGTACTGAAAAAATGATATTGTAAAGTGGTTTTGAAAAATGGTACTAAAAATGGTATTGAAAAAATTGTACTGAAAAAAAAATGGTAATGAATATGATATTGACAAAATGGTATTGAAAACATGGTTCTGAAAAAAGTATTAAAAATGATACTGAAAAAATTATACTGAAAATGGTACTGAAAAAAATGTATTGGAAAAATAGTACTGAAAAAATGTTATTGAAAAAAATTGTAATGAAAACATGGTACTGAAAAAAATTTTATTAAAAATACCATTGAAAAAATGATACTGAAAAATGGTACTGAAAACAAATGGTATTGATGTGAGATCTTCCATCACCTGACTGTGACTGAGCCTAGAGATAACTAAGACTACACTCAGCTGAATTCATGCCATCAGAAAGTGAGCAAGCAGAAATTGTTAAAGTTGTGAAGGTGAAGATAATATGTATTGGGTCTTAGAAATAAATAGACTGGTGTTAACTCACAGTTTACTTTGAGCTCATGCTTAGATTGGAACAATCTGTCTCATTGTTCTCTGGCTGTCCAGGTAACCACTACAAACACAGAACGCCTCATCAAGCACTTACCGTGAGCATGGAGTGATTATCTCGGTGCAGTTTGTGGGTTGCGTCAACCTTTGTACAGACAGAAGCGTTTCTCCGAACGCTGCAGTAACGGGCTGCTCGCAGCAAACGCCTTTAATATTGATACCTGACATATCGATAAACAGCAGATAGGTGTCGTAGATTATTTATTGGAGTCCTGTACGTGCTTATACTCTGTTTGTACACACTGGATGACTCATATCTTCACTCCCTCAGCACGGGGTGATAAAGAAGACCTGGCAGATAGCAGCTCCTCAGTTAGCAACCGAATGCACCAGAGGGGTGACAGAAGGGCCGAGATTTTGTACGAACAAAACAACCCGTCTGCCCTTCAATTTCCTTCGCCTGACTAGGAAATTGTCACCGAGCTGGAAGAGAGCATCAAGCTGCCGCTTCATAAACACTCCATTTAACAGAGTAATTGGACAGGACAGCTTACATTTGAGTTACGATTTAAACATGTCCTATTTTGGTGAGTTCGTTTGCACTCCATTGCCACTGAAAGGTGAGGGCAAAAAGAACGAGTGGTTGTCCTACTGGATCCACAGCTCTGAGGAGAAGGATTGGAGGAGATTGGGCAATGGAACAAGGCTCTTTAGAGTCATGTTGATGTTGGTTGCAGTCAAAAGAGCCTTTTTGAATCCTCATATGCAGTATATGTACAGCATTAAACAGATGCTTTTTTGTGGAGTGACAAACTACAGCCCTTACAACCCTGGCTAGGATAAATTCTATTGATATTATTAAAATCAACCAATAACACATTAAAATATACTGATTAACGTGTGGGGACAAAATATTATGTTGTGGCTTCAATATAATTATCGATCGATCGTGGTCACAATTAAGAAAATTTGGCCATGAATAAAACAAAACATGCCCATGAATTGTAAAATTATTTTGATTCACAGTTCCTCCCGGGATCCATAATTCTGAGCAATATTCAAATTAATTATTTTAAACAATGTATTTTTGCATCTACAATAGGCCAGTTTGATTTTTTAATGGTTAACCATATAGGGTTAAATCAATAACTTAAATGAGTAAGATTTCTATTTAGGCATAGGACATATGGGAATTTTCCAAATGTACAATATTTTGCAAAACTATTAGGCCACCATTTTAGCTTTAATGTCTTAGCAACAGTATAATGACCAAATTTAATTTACTGTATTTCCAAAGCCGAATTCAATGATAAATTGTAGGCATCATTTTCAAGCATCACAATATCATGGTGCCCTGAACCTGCTGTACATCTGACCCAGATCTGCACAGTATCATTAAATCCAGTGAGCTCAATCATATCATGATCTGCTTTTATCTGAGCAGGATGCTAACCTTTATCTTATGCCAGAGTACCTGTGAGGATTAAAATGTTCTGTTCAGCAGAAACTCGGTGTGAGGAAAGTGAGAATCGTGCTCTAAGCTTAAAACCAAACTCACTTGATCCACTGTGAGGAGCAGGAGTTCATTTCTCTGTCTGGTTCCTGTCAGCGTTTCCTCCTTCAGCATCTTGGGGGGTTTCTCCTTTCCACTTTTGCCTTTGGCTGCTCATTACGGGGGCACACTTAATTTAATCAGAAACAGATTTTTTTATTATGAATGTGTAACAATTGTGATTCAGGCTAAATAGCTACATATCAGTAATAGTTAAAGTCTCTGTGTGTGGCAACTTCCTGTGAACTGAATCCATGTGTTAACTGCAGCGTTAGTATTACATAGTATTTAATACAAGTTCCTCATCCATGCCATGATTGTGCTAAGCTTAACATAGTCTACATATTCCTGGTACAGTCTCTGATCCTGTTAGATACTATTTCAGTTTGAAGCCCAGGTGTTGAGCTAGAGACGGACTCAAGGATGAAAGACCTTCCTTATTACATCAATTATTTACCAAGGTATGTATAAATAACAACGTGTAGGAAAATATAGTCTTCTTCAGTCAATATGTGTGTTTTATGTATGATGAAGTGTGTGTGGTGCTTGTGAATGTCTGCAGCATGTCTGTGCACAGGATTCAAGCTGGGAATCTCTGAGCATGGGGCAAGAGCTCTATCCCTATGGCGTTGCGTGGTGTAAGTGGTAGCCTATTTGGGAGAGTGTGAGGAAATGGCATGAATCATTTCAGAATCATACAATCAAACAGCGTCTACAAATGATGGGATATAAATGAAAACCCCAAAATATTCGTCTCTTGGGTTGTTCTGGACTCAAACACAAAACCTTCTCAGCTTGGCTACAACTCCTGTCTTACTTAAGCAATAATACATGAGAGGGAGTGCTATAACCTATGATTTTGGCACAGATGTGCTGCGGTCGTAGGCACAATGCCACGGGCTTAGTGTATTATAGCGATACCACGGTTCCATTTCCCCATATATAGTTAGATTATAAGATAAAGAGGACAGAAAAAACAACGATTTGTTTATCGACATTCCACAAGGTAAAATTGTTCCTTTCTATTAGGCGTCCTGCTGCTCAAACATCACCAGACTATGGCCTTCAGTCATAACAGTCAAGGAACAGAATTTCCCCAAAAATGTTAATTATCTAGACAACAAACACAAATATATTGATTGGTAAGTTTTAATTTATTAAAAAGAAAGTTTATTTACATTCAGCATATAAAATATAAAAGATCCCATTGGATTAGTGATTATAAATTTGGAAGCTGGAGCTCTTAATGTTAATCTTATCAGTCAGAAATGTAACGGGAGAGTTACAGAGCATCAGCAGCTTTGCTGGGTTAAGAGCTGGACTTAACAGACAGCATACCTGTCATTTGAATGAACTTCCGATCAGCCATGGATCGTGTTTAACGAAGGATGCTTAACACCAGCAACACGCTTAAACAGCCTGCAGCACAGCTGTCGCACATTCGTGATTACAAATCAGTGTGTGCTGTGGAATGAAACCTCTGCAATCGTCTGCTGGAAATGCACTCGGTGGATCATTACACAGGAACACACCTTAATTGTTTTTATTTTGATTGTGTTTGCACAGCGTTCAGTGCAAGAACACACTTAGATGTGCAGGGCCACAGTAAGATTGCGTTGTGTGTACAGTGTTCAGTGCAGGAACAGAGTAGGATTGTGTTGTTTCTACAGTGTTCAGTGCAAGAACACCCTATAATTATGTGGTTTGTACAGTGTTCAGTGCAGGACGTCAGTGAAGACCATATTCCTGGAGAACATGGAGAGATGGCATTGAGCAAAGCTGAGTGATTTAATGAATGAATAGCATTCCTGTGGACCGCTGTCTTGGCCTGGTCCTTCACCACTCCCTCACTCCACACTCTGAGAGCTCACAGATGCCTTTTGTACATGAATGTGGATGTGTGTCTCTTTTATGGTTTGGAAAAACAATGCAGAGCCAGGCCATGGTGTAACTACAGTTCAGTGTTATAGGGTTGCCATATATTTGTATAGATCGTGATTATCTGATTTCCGTATGTACTTATAGTAAACAGTAAGCAGAGAAAACTATGAAGGCATGTGAGCCACCTTAAACTGTGTGTTTGCTGACTGTGTAAAATGGCTAAATTGGCTTATTGTAATAATAATGGACAAAATGAACAATTTCAGTAATTCAAAAACGTTATGCCCTTTTTAGCTCATACTCTAATGCGGAAGAAAAAACTGAATGCTTACAAATAACACCTTAGCTAAACTTTGGCTCCTCTCTACAGGAAGCTTCCTCAAAGGGTCTGTATGTGAGTCAGAAATTTCAAACTGATTTATTCTTGAGCTTAATGAAGCGTACCCCCTTATAGTATTGTGTTAATAAATGTGTGTAGGCTTGTTCAACAAAACGGGGTGAAGCCTGTTCCTACAGTTAGGAAGAAGCACTGAATGCAACAGTGGGAAACAGAAAAGTGGAACACAAACTGTCAGGGAGAAAATATTGACGTGAGAAATCGTGTCTTTCGCCCTGAATAGCAGGCCAGGCGACGCCCCTGCTGTTAAAGACACATCACGCGGATAAACCTTCAACTAACACTATAAAAGAGCTGTTCTTATTTTACTGAGGGTTCACTCAGGAACAGTGGGCGTGTGCAGGTCTGTCGGGCGATGTGCCAATCAAACGACAACAGCTATATTTATTGCCGACTGTCAACAGGAACTGTGTCGAAAGTTCAAGCGCAGGCATGCAGACACTAAACGTGTCAGACCTGTCATAGGAAGTTGAATGGTGTAATCAGCAGTGTGGGGGTAGTCACTTTAAAAAAGTAATCCATTACAAATCTCTAATTATTTCTTTCTAATTGAAATAGCGAGTACTTTACCAATTACTTCCTGGAAATCATTACTTTTATCCCTAAAGTTACTCCCTTAAACCCAGCATTTATTTGCATTAACTAAAAAGTATAAGAATAACAGACAGTCCATTACCTGTGTTATTTATGAAATTTTATCTTTGTTTGTATGGAACTTTTTGGGCTTTCCTGAGGTGGTTGCACAAATCTGGCCAGCAGATGTCGCTCAAGTGCAGGGTTTTGACCGCTGTGAAACGCTGAATCATTTTTCAATGCCTTTGATTCGGATGATTCAAAGCGTCCGAAAGCCTCGTTTCTCCTGTCACTAGGTCTGGAAGCATGAGCAAATTCTAAAAACAGGATATAAACTAGTAAGGCTACAGAGAAAGTTTGTTTTAAAGACTTTGGGGAAAAACTATATTTTTGCTCCAAAAAGTGGGTTAATAAACCAGTAACTGTAATGTGATTACAAGAACTTAAACTGTAATGCTTCACATTACATTGTTACAAGAAAAAGTAATTAGATTACCGTAATTACTTTGTATCACATTACCCTCAACACAGATTGTAAAAAAGATATTGCTTTCTGTAAATGGAACTGATGGGATTCTGGTAGCCTAGCAGTTTAGATACTAAACTATGGACCAGAA